>APFE031479316.1:239772-251675 GCA_000404065.3 Pinus taeda
TTGAACAAAGTATGAATCTTGAGAAGAAAAAGTAGTCTTTATATTACTGTAAAAGTCTTTTATACAGGCCAATACAAACTCTGTTTTGCATAAAAATCCAACCCTCATTACATCAGAGTTTCCTCTATATATAGGAAAACATTCTTAACTGCTTTGAGCTTCCTCCTCCAGCATGAGGGGAGCTCGATGACTGACATTAACTACCCTTATCTATCTTAACAGACTCATTAAATCTACTAAGCATTGAACTGTAATTACAAAAGAGTCCTAATCAAACTTAAACTCTAATTTTATTCTCCTCGTATCATGATTCCTTTCTAGATCTTCGACAGCTGTCTCCTTTAGTTTTGGCCGTGATAGCTGAGATAAGGATGCAAGAAACCAGATTAGCCTTGGATGCTAAATGTGCTGATGGTTCATTGATCATAATAATAAACCCCTGTTTTCTCGGTCCTTGTTTCCCACCATCCTTTGAAAATTAAGCATTGTGTTCCCAGCTCTTTAATACTCCAAAATCGATGAGCATCACCATCTTTCCAGATATGCTGGAAGCTTTGTTGATTGAACAAGTGTACAAGCCCACATCCTAGTATGCATCTTCAGCCAAACCCTAACCACCGGTAATAAAGTGCCTTTATTAAAGTTATGGCTTAAGACAAAATATTTTACCTTTATGAAGTATGGACACTTGTCGTTATTTGAATGGTCCTGATAGTCTTATGTGGTCTCCTTGCTGTTCATTAGGCATTTTCTTCAAAATCTGCTGACCTCATCATAAAACTGTTTATTTTCTTCAAAAAACTGCACCTACAGCAGTTTCGTAGCGCGCTACGAAACTGCTGTTTCTTCAAAAACACAGTCTTTAATGAATTTATCAATATTCTCTGTGACTGTAACAGCTCTGCCACTGGTTTCAAAACCCCTAATTTACCTTGATTTTATATGCCGTGCTTACATGCCTTAAAAACAATGAATTTAAGTAAAATAAAGCAAAACTTTGGAGCAGCACTTGACTTTAAAATCTGCAATTTCATTTGGCAGCTAATTTGTTTAGCTGTGCTTTTAGTTTTGCAACCTCCTTTTCCATGGCTGCGATTTCAGATACAGCCCTCTCCATCTCAGCCATTTCCTTTTCGGTTTCCTCCCACTGGTCCTTTGAAGATGTAGCCTTTGCTTTTTGAGGAATGGGGATTTTTTTATTCAAACCTTTCTTCCTTATTTCTTTTGCTTCTTCTATTTTGGGCTGTTGTTTTTCCATTTCTCTTGCTTGTCTTCTTGTAAAGGGATTTTTCTTCATTTTCTCTGCCTCCTCTTTTTTAGGCAGTTGTTCAATTACTTCTGTTTTAAGCACCTTTACAGCTACCTCTTCTCCGTGCACTTGCTCAGCTTCTTTGATCTGCTTCCTTGTGACTGGCCTCCGTGGTTTGAACACAAATTCTTTACCAGGTTCATCAAACCTTAACCTCTTCGAGGCCTTTGATTTCTTAGTGCTCTCTGGTGATGATTGAGTAAGGTCAATATGCCTTGACTCACTATGCACTGATTTAGCTTGCTCAAAATCAATAGCCTCAAGCAAATCATTTAAACTAGCTTTTGATATTGGACTTTCTTCAACAGCTATTGATTTGCCCTTCTCTTTGCTTAACTGACCTCTGGTTTTTACTCTTGATACCTGTTCAACTCCACTTGACCTTGGTGCATTTTTCTTATGCTTGATCTTTTCTTTTGCTGATAATTGAGGTGTCTCTTTGATAACTAAAGGCTTCATTGACTCCTTCAATTGGGTCTTGGTCTTCTTCTTGCCTTTTATCTCCTTTCTTAGTTCAGCAAGAGTAGGTTCCTCAGTTGACATTTCTATTTCTCTAACAAGAAGTGGGGTGAGGCCTGTCTTACTTTGAAAACCAGCCATAAAAATAAAAGAATCCCAATCCCGACCAATCTTCTACAAGTTATCCAGCACTAACAGTTTTACTAAACCATGGTGAAATAGTGATGTCTCACAGTCATCTTTCCTCAATTGAATCTTGTCACACATCTTGTTGAGGCTACGAAACAAGTAGAATGGTATATCTATAAATGCTTTGCCTGTAAAATGTAGCAACAGCTTGAAATGATAGGAGTAAACCTTGTTATATCTCCCTTCACATGTTAAATATTTCTGAATACATGTTAAGAGAAGTGCATAGTGTTCTTTTACATAATGTCTCAGCACAGCCTTTGTAAGGTCTTCATTTACATAAGGCTCCTTCAGGAACTCCTTGCAGGGGTTCATATCAAATTTGAAATTTTTAAACCACTCCTGCCCTTCTCTCGGAATTTCAGTCACCCTAGCAATAACCTCTGAAGATACTGGGAAATCTAGCATAGCTACTTTAGAACTTAAACCTGTAAAATTTAAGGCAAATGCTTTTGTTACCTCAGCATGCCCACCTTGTAGCTTCTCACAAAATGTCCAGCAACCAGCATCCTGAAAAGCTTGTCTCACACCTTCATCTCTCAATGTGAGATCCAATCCCACAGGTTCTGTTCTTTGACATCTTCTAGACCGATGCCCCTTCTTCTCCATTTCGCTTTGAAATTCTTTGTGCAGAGAAACACTACCAGCTTCAACTCCAAATGCGAATTCAAACTTTTGAACGCCGGCTCGCTTGCAATCGGTTCCTTTTAAAGAACGAACTCGGGCTCCTCTGCAACTTAACAGTCTTATCATACAAACGGACCAATTCATGCAACATTAACAAACATCATAACACTATCAGCATTACAAACCATTTGAATGATTTTATGTGCATGGTTATGAACCTATTGGTGGAATGATGGCTTATACTTGCTTGAAAGGACTCCATTCTGACAATAAACGGACGGACATACTGACTCATCCCCCAGACATGACATTCTAAGAATCAGTGCTGCTTAAATCCCCGAATCCGCGATTTCGTAGCGCAGACAGTTATAAGTTAACAATATGCGCTACGAAATGGCTGGTTACTGACACGCTGTGAAAGAACTAAAACATCATTGCGCTGCAAAATCAGCCAATAAAATTGCGCTGCAGAAATGCGAAAAGGACTAGTGACGTGTATAAGACAAGACATATCTTATACAATCATGATGGAGGATGACTAATGGCTTTTGAAAATGATTCATATGAATATCTTTATAAAACACGATCCCTAAGTAACAAACATAGGGCAACAACCATTAGACACCTATTTTTGGACAACAAAAATTTTATGGACAACATTATGTACATATCACTGCAGTTCTAGGTGATAACATGGGGGATAGGGGTAATGTTATTATTCTTCCTTTTGGGAATGGGACTAGATAAGGAATTGTAAATGAGAGTCAATTTTATGATAACCATTAGGGGATAGGAGAGAAACCCTCGACGCCATTAATTTCTGTTTGACCTTCTTTCATTTGACAAGCCTTGTTTGCTGGAAGACGACCTCCAAATTGAGGTTCCTTAGGATATGAAAGCACTGAGAGCTAGCGAATGAGAGGAGAATACCTTGGGCTCATTGAAGCGTTTGATTTAGCTTGTTACCCTGAGCAATGGAGCTTGCTCGCAAATGCCTTATGACAAGAAAATAGTCTCCTAAAATTAAAATATTTCTAATTCCCCTCTTTTGCGCTAAGAGGAACCCCATGAAAAAACTATATACCTCTACTTGATTATTGAACTTTCTTCCTAATCCCCAAACATACTTTTCGACTATTATTCCTTTGAGATTGCTGAAAATCCCACCCCTCCGACCACCCCTCTCTTGTACTCTTGTATATTGCAATGGGTTTGAGTTTTAGTTGAGTTGGACGAAAAGTATAAAAACCTTCTCCATACCATTATACTCTGATTGTTATAAGTTATTGTCTCATAACAGTCTTCCTTTCATTCTAGCTCTTCCCCGCCTTAACTAACTTCGCCTCCTCGCCGCTTTAACTCCGAGCAAAAGTTCCGAACACTATTCATTGGTTGGCCAATCTGAAAACTTTACTTTTATGTCTATAAAATTAGAGCGGGCATACCCTAACGGCTCAAAGAGGGACGCCGGGCAGAGGATCGAGCGAGGCAAAAATGTCGTACTTGCTACCCCATTTGCACTCCGGGTGGGCAGTGGATCAGGCCATTCTAGCCGAGGAGGAGCGTCTCGTCGTCATTCGCTTCGGCCATGACTGGGACGAAACATGTATGCAGGTGGGTAATTAATTTTTTTTCTAAATATATCATGTGCACAGGGTTCGAATAACTTGTGCTGTAATTAATTATAATTGCTGGAATGATTCTTCAATGCAGATGGACGAAGTGCTTTCATCTGTTGCAGAAACTATCAAGAATTTCGCAGTGATATACCTAGTGGACATAACGGAGGTGCCTGATTTCAACACCATGTACGAACTGTATGACCCATCTACTGTCATGTTTTTCTTTCGCAATAAACATATAATGATAGATTTGGGGACGGGGAACAACAATAAAATCAACTGGGCTATGAAGGACAAGCAGGAATTCATTGATATCATTGAGACCGTGTACAGAGGGGCCAGGAAGGGCAGGGGTCTGGTCATTGCCCCCAAGGATTATTCTACCAAGTACCGATACTAGGTAGATAACAGAAATTGTATTCTATTTCATATGCTGAACTGGGTTTTCTTTAACTTTATGGATGGATGGAACAAAGCGGGTAGGGTTTCTTTGGGACCGAACCCCGCTGAGTCAAAATTAACACGTAAACCTAAGTAGATATGTTGTTATAGACACATAAATTGTTGAAATAGTTTGGTTATTTGTGTTTGGCCTATGAAATGATTCATTACTAGAATTTTATTTGATGTATAGCATACTATTGTCTATTGTAATGGTTTATTATGCTTATAATCCAATTATGCATTGGGTCACGAAATTCTGATAAATTATAAGTACTAAGCTCCCTATGGCATATTTCTACTATCGTGGATATGTAGAGAGATAGGCCACGGTTTCCCGGCGATACAAAATGCCTTTTTTTTTTTTAGTTCTTGTTCACATTTTATGATACAATCTTGTATAAGTTCAATCTAAATTCTGGAAGTATTTAGAACAAATCCCGAGGAAATTGTAATGACACTTTTTTCAGTAGGGCAAAATTACCCACCTCAGTCATCCTGCCCGACAGGTTGGGCAGCATTTGTAATAGCACTTTTTTTAGTAGGGCAAAATTATCTACCTCAGTCATTGTGTCTGACAGGTTGGGCAGGTAAACTCTCTTCGGCATATTTCTAACAGCTTGGATATGTAGACAGATAGACTATTGATTCTGGGCGGTAGAAAATGGCTTTTTTTTTGTTCTTGTTCACATCTTATGATACATCCCTGTATAAGTTCAATGTCAAATTCTGGAAATGTTTAACCGAAATCCAAAGGGATTTGGAATTTGAAAGTGTCTGTTGAGTCTGATTATCATCCAATTTCCTTATTTTATAGGACATACCTGATTTGCCGAATCTACTTTTCATCATGCGTGATGCACATTTCATCCCTAAAAATACAAGTATACCCAGATCCATCAACAGCACCAGTAGGAGTGGAATTCCGCATCAATGGATAATTTGAATCTCCCATTTAACATAGAGTTGAATCTATATGTTAATTTGACCGGAAGTTCTAAAAGTTGGCAAGCAGCTAACCATTTTGAAATAATTGACTCCATTTTAAGAAAAATGATGTAAGTGAAGGGAAGCCTCTGCACAAACCTCCTAAACAACATCTCCGATCTCATCTTCCTCTAGTCTTCTGGCCCCTAGGTTGCTATGATGTCAATGTTGGATCCTCTTCCACATGCCTCTCTCTTTCATGTTCTTGAGATAATAGGATTCAGCACAAGGGTAAAAGTGTAAGAATTAACAAGAAACACGTAAGGTATACAAACCAATTAATCAATTATGTATTTCAGGTTTCACCTAATTTTCATATAATTGTTCTCTCTGTACATACAACCAGCATAGATCCATCTTAAATACGGATCTAACATGAGCTGGGAGGGATCCAATTTTTTCACCTGCAAGTTTTTTTATGAGCTGATATTATTTAAATGTTTTGTATAGTTATTTAATTTATTTAATTTAATTAATTAATTTGTTTTTTGTTTAATTGTTTTTGTTTTTTAATTGGGCTGACATGAGCAAAAATTCAATTTTGATGACGGATGGACACCCTCGCATCATACTGGGCTGTAGAATGAGCCTCTCAACTCAATCAAGACTAACATCTCTGCACGTTGTAACTCTTCTTTTTCTTTTATAAAGATGTTGTTCAGAGTTTAATATAGAGTTTGGTTTTATTGATTATCATTATTAGATTTGTTCTTTATATGGAAGGTCCCTTATAATGGAGTAGTGTTAAACTTATGTTTGAAGAAGCTTCCCTGTGACAATGATTATTGAAAATGATTATATAAAATATTAAAATATTTGTTCCATGTGTGAAGTTGGAAGTAAGTACTGTCTTAAATTTTTACCTTTGACTCATGTTTACAAGGAGTTGCAGTTTGTGAGGGTTTGAGATTAGATACCTGATGACTGGACGAGAAGTGCAAAGTTCCAGTGCCACGTTTAAGAGAATTGAGAGTTTACAAAACTATAATGCCCACATACAAACACGAACCCTGTATAGTTACGAACCCTATAGAGTTGTTTTTAACTTTCAACTATTGCAAAAAGGAGAATGAACTCATGGAGGTGAGGAAAAAGAAAAGAGTGTTGAGACTCTGAGAGTGTATCCACTGTGTTTGAGGGGTTTTAGATATTCTGGGAAAAATTTAATTGAATGTGCAAGTGTTCTCAAATTTTCCATTTTTTAGTTTGGAACATAGTCTTATAATAAGGTGTTAGTTTTGGTGGATGCTGTCTTTACATTAATTGGTGGTAAAATGGACTGTGCATGTTCACTGAAGCAGGGGTCTAAAACACTTCAGCCTATGATTATACATTGGATGGCTGATAGAAAAAAGGCTTGGAAAGGCTGGAAAAGTTACTAATAGAAAAAAAGGTTGGAAAGAATGGAAAATCTACTGATTACAATTTGCTGGATAAGGGTTGGTGCAAAGAAATTTGGTACTTAGAAAAGTATCCAAGTTGAAAACCTATGTTTCATAGGGACCTGATCCCCCCAATAAAACCCGTGTACCCTGTGTTCCTGTGCTTTGGGGACTTGTGGAATCATAGGAACATCCCAGATTGCTGGGGGCGTCAGTGGGAACTTGGGGACCTGCTAGCTGTCTCCAAGACATTCAGGGCAGATTACAGGCATGTTCTAGACAAATTTCAGGGATGTCATGGACAGATTTCAGGATTTTCTGGGAACATGCTAGGGATAATCCAGGCATAAATCTTTGGTTTTGGCAATCACGAACATTGATGATTGGACAATATGATCATTTTTCCCATTGGTTATTTTTGTATTGCACTGAATCTAAATCTGTTGTACAAGTTGTAGCTCAAAACATGGGTTTTAACTTGGGTTTTACATGAACTAGATATTGTATCTTCAGTGACAAAATGACATCAAGCAAAGCCTCCATGTCAAGAAAGCACGAAATGAAACATTTTGAAGGGCTGATCCTTGTGGTTATTTTTTTTTTCTTTCTCATTTTTGGGTCATCTCAGCTTTTATATATTGTACATGGGTTTTCAAGAGTCATTCAAGTCCCATCCTCCCAAACTCAAGCATTGTTAAAATAATTAGATAATAGTGACTTGGCTTGGGTACTAAATGTTTGAATAAATTCTTATTCAATCACCTTCTTAATCCTAAATATGAATCTAATCTCTATTCAGATTTAAGATATTTTGTAGTGGTTTTCGACATAGCTGTAAGAGTCTTAGAAACCTATTGTGAAGGGAATGGCTTTTTTGTTTAACATAATTGTCATCAAGAAATATGCAAAAATAATTTTCTCTTGACCTCCGAAATACACTATAGCATCTAGAATTGATAAGCAATTAAAATAAATTGAAACCTTTGCTTTAGACTTTGAGTTCTATGCTATTTTAAAAATTGTTCTCTGTTGTTGTATAAAGTCTGTTTTCATAGTCAATTCTTCTAGAACTTGTATTTCTGCAAAACCTTTTTCTTTCAATTATCCTAATCTAAATTAACTCCTTACGAACTTGCACCAATCTTTTGCACTCAAAGCTGCATCCCCCACTCCACTATTTGTCCTTCACCCCACTATTTGTCCTAGCTTACTTCTCATCCCATTTCCTTTGTTGAATCGTATCTGCTTCAAAACATGTGTTAGTTTTCTGTCTCTGTTGCTCAGCACTTGCACTGTTCAGCATGGCACACTCATCAGTTTTAGCAGATGTGTACAGCCCTGCTTTGTGTGCAACGGTTTGGGCATTGATGATTGAGAGTGCAGTATTGATGAGGTACAATAGTGGATATGTAGGTTGAGGTAAAGGTGCATGCATGGGCAAGCCATCGAGAACTATAGTTGGATTTTCTTTATTTAGAAACTGCTGTTCTGTTTGATATTGGCATTTTCCATATCAAGAAAAAGAAAATGTTAGAAAGTCTTCCAAATTTAGAGTGGGGACTACTTTTAATCCCTAGGCTTTTCTTAGCCAATAAAAGATATGCAGGGTTGGGGTGTTAATTCATTCAGTTTGAGCTATTGCTGTGTATTTCTTCTTCTGGAGTTTGTAGAAGACAGATGTGACTGAGAGTTAAGATTTGTTCTTCATCCACTCTTTTAATAGGTTTTCGTTTTTTTGTTACCTAGATTTACTTATGATGTGGTGAAAATTCTCCATGTTATCAGAGTTGGTCTGAAGTCTTTCAAATTTGTGTATGGAAAATGCTGCTACCAATTAGAGAGTTGTTGGAGTGTTTTAGTGGATGTGATCTCCTAGCCTTGGTGATTGGTGCTGATTTGTGTTTGAGATTGGTGCTGATTTGTGTTTGAGATAGACACTAGTTACCAACCTCTATCCATCATGGAGTCATTGTTACCACTTGAAATCCCTGCCAGTAGGGGGCCCAATGCTACCACTCGGAAAACATTAGAGAGCTGATCATCAGGGAGCACATTTCAACCTGGAACCACATTGGGGAGCTTAGTCTTAACCTAGAATCTCATGGGGGAGCAAAACATCTCCAACCCCATATCGAACAATATGTGATATAGGGGAGCACATATCAACCCATCTTATTGCTCCACTGATCTTCCCAACAGTTACCCTGAAGAGTCATGTGGTAGAGTACCTACATCATAATTCGAGCTTGGGTGAGATGCCAAACTTACCAAAAGCAAGGATCACACAACCCCAAGCCTCTTCAATCTGTTGGCCATACGAGGAGGGACAATCCCAACAAACCCAACTTGTGGGTATGATGCCAACTAGGGTATACTCTGTGCACATACCAAGATATGTGGAGATACTTGACTTGTCAAAGCAAACAAGGATCACACACAGCTTATGGGTGACAATAGGGGAGATTCATGACCTACTGGAAGAGTAGGGATCACGCACACCTATTGTCCTGAGTTCCCTCAAACCTAGAATCCCTCCATTTCAATTCCACACCCTGGGAGCTCAGAAAGGGGAGAAGAGCCGACTCAATGTTCTCCGAATCACAATGTATTCCTGTCATATCCAGAACTTGCTCAAACAACTCTCCAAAGAGCTTCTTCAACCTTTTTCACAACTAGCTATGCCAACAAAATCATATTCAACCTCGATCATGCTTAAAGCTATGAACTTCTCATCAAAATATCATGACAAATGTCATACTAAGGCAACACCTTGATGGTCTCATCTCATTAATAACGATCCCAAACAACATCAATATATCCATGTAGCCACACATCACAGGGAGAATGTTTCAAATCCAAAATCGATAATCCCATGTAAATATCTCGGAGTATGCATAAAGGAAACTCAATGTATATGAAGAGGCTCAATCATGAATTCACTTAGGTTGTTTTATGGAGGACATATATAAATGGACGAGTGTTTGTCATTTCGAACTTCAGAGGCCAACTCCCTTCTACTTTGATCACCAGAGGCTCATTACTTGTCATGAATAGACCATCAATATATAAAATCAAAATCAAAGTCATAACTTAGACTACTTTCAAAATAGAGGTTTGGATTTGAACATCTTCTTGGCTTCACGAGGTAACTGTCAATGTGGACATTCCAGGGTCGGGGGTTTTGCTTCATACAATGCTTTTCGCAAACATAACACTTGATCAAACCAATATGCTTAGCTTTACATAAATAAATATTGTGCAATCAAGTCAACTAAGTCAGCTTATCAAGCCTTAGAAGCCAAATTAAAACTAATATAAAAGTTCATGTCAATATCGTTGTGACACACTCTTCAGACTAGGTGTAGGTAGAGCTTACATCCAAATATTATTGTCATGTCAACAACTTGTTATTAAGAAATATCAAATTCCATGAGGTTATCTATATAATCATAACATGGATTATTTCTATTACTAGATGCAAATGCATATATCAAGGATAAGTCGCAACTTCAACCAATGTGCCAAAGTAGATGGGTGAGGATGAAGAGATTGAGGCACATCCTCAAGAGGGCGTGGCTGTCTGGTCTTGTAGGGTTGGTATGAGATTTTAGATGGACTACTGCGACAAATTGTCTAGAGTTTTGGTTGAGGAAGGAGTCTGCCCTGCGAGGACTCGAGACATTAACACAGATCCTAGGTTTGTGGATCTCTACAAGCGTTGTTTGCGTGAGATGACGACTCTTATGCTTCATATCATTGAAGTAGGCTACTAGCAACGATAAGGGACGCAGAGCATGAAATGCCAGATACGTTAGATGAGCCTTCACGTAGTGCTACCTCGTCGGATCATGATGATGAGGGTGGTGATCAAGATGTTTCTAGTAGTACTATCCCATCAGATCATGTTCAAGGTGTTGGTGATCCTTCTAGTAGTACACGTTCTACTCATTCGTCTAATGATCAGATGCTAAAGTTAGAGGATGTGCCTTATGTTTCTCCTAACAGAGTAGACAAACCACCTTCTCCTTAACCTTTGAGTTTGACAAACATTGAGGCAGTGGTTGACCATCCATCATCTTTTGCTGCAAACTAGCCACCTCCTCCACCTTAGAGTTTGACAAGTGTTGAGGTAGTAGTTAACCATCCATCATCTTCTTCTGTAGACCAGGCTGGCACTGCTAATTGTATCATATATTTGATCGCAATGATTTGACTTGTTTGTATATAAATTAAGTACATAAACATGAACAAAAAAAATACTATATATATATATATATATATATCTATATCTATTGTGCATTTTTGTTGTTGTTCATGTTTATGTATTTAATTTATGTATTGGTGTTGATGTGTATATTGTAGGTCATGTTAGATATGTTCATTTAATGTACTTGCAAAGAGACGTGTATGTGATAGCAATTACTTGACATGAGATGTATATTAATTTGAGGATCTGTGGTGATAATGTTAGATTACAATGTTTGTGTTTTGTTAAATGTGATCATGATGATGATGTTTTGTTAGATTATTAGATTTGTGTACTAGTTAATGACGATTATATGTGCTAGAGGTATATATAATTAGATGATGGTAGTGAATTTGAATGTGTATTTTAGATGATGTTAATATTTGTTAGATGGTTATCATCTTGATGTTTATTTTTATGAAATAATATTTATTATAAATTATGTATTGATGAACTTATATGAAAATTTTATATATGAAATTGTATCCAAAACTACTTAAAAAAATGCAAAGGTATTTGTATAAATTACAAAGTTTACTATGGTTGCAACTATGATTGTAAAATTATGATAAATATTTTTCTATTGCTGAGATAGTCCATTCATATTCATTCTAACTTAATTAATAAAATATTTCAATACT
>APFE031479316.1:258251-289707 GCA_000404065.3 Pinus taeda
AAATAGCAAAAAATTATTCATTATTTTTCTCAAAATTTCAAAGGAGTGATTTGTAAGAGAGACATACCAGGAGCACTGTGCAACAACATTATACTTTGGAGCAACAAAACTATTTATAGGATCAGAAGCTGAACAATATGGTGATTCACTCAAAACCCTACATAATAAAAAATTTAAATTTTATTGTTGATTTTATTAATTTTTTTTTACTATTTTATGTTAGGGTTTAACTAAAAGAGATAATTTGCAAGAGAGACATACTGGGAGCAACAAATTATTTTGGAACTGCAGAAAGATCAAAATTTGAAAGGTATGGTGATTTACTCAAAACCCTACATAGCAAAATTTTAAATTTTAATGTTAAAAAGTTTTACAAGCTCTCTTAGATTTATTCACAATTCACAAAAAAATAAAACATAAAAAACTCTGTATAATAAAAAATTTACTTTGATTTTAGTAGTAAAATTTTTTACAATCTCTGTTCCTATTTAAATTTAATTAAATTTCAGAAAAAAAAAACAAAAAAAATTAATACTTACTCTAAACCTTTGTTTCTTATTTCTTATATGATTGCAAATTTTCACCTTAAGATTCAACTCCCTTTACCACTTCACAATTAGGACTTTTCATTTTAGGAATTTTAGATTTAATGGGTTTGTGTAGTTACTATATAGAGTGTTTGACATGTAAAGTAGGGGGATCACTTAATTGAATTAGATCCAAACCTTGTTGACAATGTCAGTTTTTTTTTTTTTAAAACAACCTATGTTTTGCGATGCGCTAATGTAATATAACCCATTGGAGCACCCTGTGTAATACAACACACCAGTATATTATAACCCTGTTGGTTCTGTCCAATCTATTCATCAGCGCTTCCAATGTAATATAACACATCAACGTGTCTCTACCAAGTAGCACTGTTAAGTCATTGTGATGCGTTTATCGTTACAAATCAAACTGTCATTATTTACTATTATTTAAAAAAAATCTTTGCCGATGCTTAATAATTAAATGTCTGGTGCGCTTAATGGTCTAAACACACTAGTTATCAGAGCTCATTTTGGCCGAAAATCACTTGATTTATGTATAAAATATATTTAATGGCTTCTGTATTGAATGATACAAGTTGTATATTGATAAAATGTCTGAAAATGTGTCAAGTAACAAAAACATTGATCGACACAATGATAACACAAAAAAAAGAGAAGACACATTCTTTGAAAATTCTTTACAAAATTAATATGTTTGAACTATATGTAAGTTTAAATAATATGTATTGGTTAGTGCGTGTCACACAGAGCCACAAAATGAAGAAGTTTGATAAGATTATTTTTAATCTAGGTGTTCAAGAGCGTAAAATCCTGATAGAAAAATTGGAGCAAGATGAATAAGGTGAATCAAAATTGTTATTCAATACGAGTTTTTTTTATAGTTTTCATTAATAATATACTTAAGAATATTATATAACATGTTTCAAATAATTTATTAATTCATATATCTTTAATGTTTTACAAGAGCAACAATGAAGGAAAAGATCAATGTCGTTCTAAGAAAAAAAAAATGATAGATCATGTAAATGACGATGAATTTGTCCTTAACTCATCCGGAGTGGTGTTTGAAGTTAATGAAAAGTCGTTTTTTTACAAAACTATAAGAGATCTAATTGAACAACCATATAGACATACTTTCCACTTACAATACAAAAATCAATCCAATGATTTCAAGAACCAAATTATATCTAAACTACAATAAGCGTTTCGAGAGCAATGGTCAATGAGACATGACAAACTTGCAATAACAAAAACATACAACAAAAAAAAAAAATTGAAAGGAAATATTCCTCATTAAAATGATTTATAGAATTATATGTATATATTACTACAAACCATTCATTTACTAATATTAATTTTGTTATATTTAGTTTTCACATATCAATATAAAAATAGTTTACTTCTTCTTCTTCTTTTTTTATTTTTTCTTTTCTTTCTTCTTTTTCTTTCTTTTTTCTTTCTTTCTTTCTTCTTTCTTTTCTTTCTTCTTTCTTTTTTTTTTTTTTTTTTTTTTTTTTTTTTTTTTTTTTTTTCCAGGATGATTATGAAAATCTCAAATGATCAACAAGCTGATATGCGAAACATGTTAGTGGGAATGTCCAAAAAAGTTTACAAGGAGATGGTCAAAGAAATGGACATAATTGCATCATAGGAGGAGCCATCTCAACAACAATATGCTTCAAATGTATGTAATCATGATTGACTTTGTACATATAAAAAATAATTTAGCATTAAATATTAATTTTCAACTACAACAAGGAAGAAAAGGGTTGATATAAATTTGTGAGTAATTGTTAATATTTCCTCATAACAACTCAAGGTTTCATTTTTATATATTTTAACTTGTTTTACAACAACCATCCTTGAATGTCTTCAAATAAGTGCTAACATACAAAGAAGAACCATTGAAAGAATTGATTGACATTGGGTTAAATATAGGTTGTGAGTATATGTTGGCATATTAAAAATTAATTGTGGAATTTGTAAGTATCTATGTTGTTTTACTTCTCTGAGTTTATAATTAATAGAACAAAAATATCCTTTATATTAAATCTATGATTTATAATAGGGTTTAAAACATGCAGGAAACAAAGTATGGCACTATGCTAGTAGAAGAGTTATTACAACAAGGCATGAGACTTAGTTTTGAAACCATGTGTACAATTTATGAGTCACTTCTGGCTATGGTACATTGTTATTCTATTTACATTGATGTATATTATTTATTTAAATTTTCATTATTCCCACCAATGTAGATACGCTCATTACATTTTATTTTTATGTTTGCAGATGAAACAAGATCAAGAAGACGAAAACAATCGATGCAATCAACAAAACATTCATCCAAATAATGTAAGTCATGGAAGTAGCTCAAGCACTGACAACAATTCCAACGAAGTATGATGATCTATTTGGATATCAATGCAACCTATTGTGTTTTTTGAAATTATTGTTTGTGAAAATCAGACATTTTGTTTAATTTAATGGGCATAGTGTCCCAATTGAAAGACAAGGGGTTACCAATAAAAATCCCATTTTGTATCACGAAGAACCTCTTATTGATATATAATAAAATACATTTTAATTTATTCTATTTTGTTATCCAATGCCGTTGTGAAATGTTACACCATTGATTAAATATATGGATGATTAAATATTATAATGAAGAGATGTGAAATCTGATAATATAACAAATTAACCCAAACATTATATATAAATGCACTAATCAAATTTTAATTTATATCAATACTATTATAAGATATATGTCAATTTCTAGATGAATAATGGATTTAAAAAATTACAATAGTTGCACTGTCACTGGTCGATGTTTCCAAAAAAGAAAATCTCATACAAAAAAACCGGTGCGTCAATAACACAAAAACACACCAGTGCGCTATTTTATATAGACAACATCTCTTTTGCATGACCTGCACTTTTTCAGAAAACGATAGCACCAGGGCATTTAGTTAACACTAATATAGTTTGCAATTAACGCCCTTGTGCATTGCAATTCTTAACGCACCAGTGCTTTCATAGAATTAACACCTTGGTTCTACAAAATATTATTTCCAGCCTCGGTGCATTATTAAAGATAACAACACCGTTCCTTTTATAATTTTAGCGGACTGATGCGTTTATAAAAATAATACACATCGACGCTGTGAGTTTAAATAAAAGCACTGGGTCTGAAATATATTTTTTGTGCCCTAGTGTAGTTCCTCAAAAGAATGCCCCATGGTATTTTTTGATGTATATGCATTGGGGTAGTATACATTTCAGGCACTAGTGTTATTTGCATTCCATGCCTCAGTGCCTTTAGTTATGTATGTTGCCCTGGTGTGTCTTATATATGTAGCACACCGCAAAAACAACATATGCTAAAATCTCCAGCTGCTTAGATTTTTCAGTTGTGATGAAGTTCCATTATAATCTTTGCTAAAACATCCGCTATCAGAAACAAATGTTTTAGCAAACCTTTTTTATAACAATTTTTGCAAATTTTATAACACTAAAAACCTCCATTATAACCCCCACTATAAGGTATTTTCCTTGTAGTGACTACTCCTAGTTTATGTGGCATGGACTAGTTTGATGACTAGTAGTGCTTTATTGTTAATGCACCACTGCAATAGGCCAACTAGGTCTCATAGTACCAAGGTTCCCTCCCATATCTTCCAAGTTTCCCTACAATCCGGAAAACTCAACATCGATAGAAAGACTTCTTAGATTATTTGGAGCTCGATTAGTATCAATACCTAAGAGGAGCTTTGATCCTTATCCCACCATGTCATTCATTTTGTATTCAAACAAAGTCAATTTCTCCATCTCCATGTACATCGAAATCAAATCTTCGGCCTTAGTTGCGTCATCAGAGACTATGGAAATGTGAAAAACTAGCAAACTAGGATCACCATCATACATGATATTTTCTAGAAAAAGAAATACAATTTCTGACTGAGGATTGCGATGGCCTCCTCTCCAAGGTGGAACCAATAACATTCTATTAGCACTAGTACTAAAATTATCTAAAGGAACTAGATTCCTCGAGGGATCTGTAATGCTAATGGTACTAGAGGAGCTCACATGTTCTTACCTAGACACATCCCTGGCCATTGAATTCCTTAGAAAATCCGCTCGAATAGGGGATAAAACCTTCAAGGAAACCGATAAGCATGGGAAAGGAATCTTTGTATATGGGATTCCCAATGAAGTGTGGATGCACATTTGAATAGTGGATAAAACATTCAAGGAAGCCAATAAGCCTACGAAAGGAATATTTGTCTATGGGATTCCCAACAAAGTGTGGATTCACATTCTCACTTACTTGAATATGAGGGCCCTCTTTTCCATAATGCAAACCTTTCCGACTCTACACAAGACATTTTTAAAACACTTGGCATACAAATATAAATGCTTGCATTTGAAAAATATATCTATGAGGTAATTCTCGCACATTGACATTCAACAAATACTCTTCTAATTATGTAACCATGCATACTCTAAACTTGTTGTAGAGATCCCGACAATCATTACATTCCATGTAATCACATCCCTTTCCACCATATTTTCAAACATTTACATAGTTGCGAGGAAACTATCCACAAAAATATTTGTCTCAAACATGTCTCTAATTATGTAACCATAAATTTCCCTAATTATGTAGCCATGAATTGCCCTACCTATGTGTAGAGCACCTAAATCGGGGCATATAAGAAGCACATATAAGAAGTACATTGTCTATGGTGACCATGTTGGCCTTGACATTGGTTAGCTATATTTGAAAAATATCTCCAATGCTTTCTCTGCAACTCCATTTGAAGAGTAGGAAACAATCATGGCATTCCATGAGCATGCCTTTCTTTTAGACATTTTGTAAAATAATTTGCAAACTTTTTCATAAGTTTACCCTTGTTCTTCGTCTTTGCCTGTGCAGGCCCAATGTTGCAACTTAGGCTCTAATACCACTCGTAATCTCCCCAACCCTCCTATTGGGTGATACCACTCACATAAATACTAACATTTTCAACATAATCGTAAAAGTATGCATAATTTAAGCATAACATAAATACAGGGGATTATAGCAAAGACAAAAATAATAAAAAAAACCAAACAATAACACAGTGAAATACATTCCAAGTCTATGAAACAAGCACATGGAATAATTTTTTTTTGCCACTTACTCGATAAATTTTCTAGCTAACTGTGAACCTCAGACATTCCTCCAAGCCACAAATTGTGCTACTCTAGTTTTCTTAATAACCAACCACCCTTGATTTGGGGCCATGACTCCACTTGGCATCGACTTCTTGAGTAAGGTGCACACCTCATAAAAAACATGAGAGAGCCAAGGTACCAAACCTGACAACCTCCAACTAGCAGGCTCACATCCCCCATCAGCCTCAATCTCGACTGATCACTAATGTTCCAGAGTCTTGTGGCTCTAAAAGTTTTGTTGTACTCACGGGTCTTCGGGTACCCTTACAAGTCATCACACAACCAATGTAACAAAATTGGTATCCTCCAACTACTAGGCTCACATCCCCCATTAGCCCCTTTCTCGGATGGCCAAGCATGTTCCAAAGTCTTGTGGCTCTCGGAGTTCTGCTACCCTCTTAGGTCTTTTGAGTACCCTTGCAAGCTCTCATCTAGGGAATTCTGCCCCTTCTTTATTCTCATTGAATAGGGGAAAACACCTTTTTATAGACATGTTTCCCCTTTACCTTTTTTTATAATAATATATTATAATATTATGATATATTTTCCCAATAGGGTACCTTATTGTCATGGAGTCTCGACCCATATACTCTTTGTCCCTTAGTCTGTAGCAAAATGACAAGTCATCTAAAATTGTATGTTATCCTGGCATGATCATCACACATGCTCACTGGCCTCATTTCTCAAGTGCTATGTCCTTAAATTCATAAGTATGTTGGACCACCAATCTAATATATCATACATACCCAGGCACACAGACCTCAATGGAACTCATCTCACCATCCTAATGATACGGGTTCTCTAACCCAATTACATAGGCTCACCGACTTTAAAACATTTCAGTGCCTTGGACCACTAGCCTAACATGGTCCTTACATATAGAAGCATGCAAGCCAGAATATAATTTTGGCTCACTAGCATATTGAACATCCCGACTCACTAGCCAAAGTGTTACATGTACATGTGCATTACAATTTGAGGTCCAAGTCATGGGTGTTACAAGGGAGATATAAGCAAGAATTTGCAACACACTAGAGCATTTTGTAAAATATTTAGAAGCCACCAAACAACATAGAGACATTTCCTATGCTCACATGTGTTTATATAAATATCTCAAAGCCTTTACTGTAACCTGTCAATATCTATTACCAAGATGAATTATGGAAACAAACCCTGGATTATGAGCACATACCATTCTAATGCCGACGATGCCATGGATACAAACATCTCTATCACAACTTCCACCACTCCTAGCCCCTGCCTCACCACCAGATCAAAGCCAAGTCTCAAATTCAGAGGGTTTCATCAAGAGATTAGGTAGACACCATCAATCTAAGAAACCCTAGATGACACCACACCCTGGTAAATCTCGTTCTCTTAGAAAGAGCTTTGACCCTATGGATCCCTTAATACCTCGGGTCCCTCAAATCAATCCTTCCCCCACCCGATCTGGAAATTCCAGACTCAATAGCAGCCAATGCCTCCACTAAAAACATCTTTAATCCACATGTAAGTCCCACCAATCCTATTACTCATACATCAAATTCCAGGGGCCCTACCCCTATACATACTGTTGATGACACTAAGGAGATGGATTTGGACTCGCTGGATCCTCCCAATCTCGCCAAAGCTAGGAAAGACAAATGTCCCAATTATATCCTAGAAAATTAAGTAAAAAGTCTAATCAAAACCATTCTCAAATCACAACAAGAAGTTAAGAAATCCTCCACAGGGAAACTCGATGCCAACCTTTTAGGGGTGCATTCCCAACCTATGAAATAACTAGAAAGAATCCACAAGGATGAGAATAAAAAGGTAGGAAATCTAAGAAACATATCCCAAAGGAACTAGGATACATTCTAGTTAACTCAATTAGGATCAAGTAATCTCAGAGCTCTTTCCCTCCAATCACACCCCCTTATGAAGATAATCTCTTGAAATATCAAAGGCATCAATCACAAAGGAAAATAGAGGCTCCTCAAAGAGAAGTGGATTTTGGAACATTCCAACTTTCTAATGATCCTAGAAACCAAAAATTATGAAGACGTCATCAACAAATTTACAGAAAAATGGGGTAGAAGATGTCATTTGGTTGCTATGGATGCCCAGGGTCAATTGAGTGGTCTAGCCATTATATGGAATTCAGAATAGGTTGTCATTCTCAACTTGTTTTCCACATTCATAATTCTTATGGTTAATTTCCATCTCATGATATCGGTTGCCACCTTCCTTTTGTCTAATGTGCATGGTCCCTCATTGTGAAGAGAAAAGGGGATTTTCCTCTTCACCCTTCGACAAACAAAGATTCTCATTAGCCCAACCCCTTGGACACTAGGCGGTGAATTCAATTTGATAAGGTCACTAGCAGAAAAGAAAGTAGGAATTCATAAGCTTGAGTTAGAAGCGACTATTTTCTAGGACATCAAGAATAAATCCCAGCTGTTAGATCTTACCACCATCAATGGAACTTATACTTGGAATAATCGTCATGGGGGAGATCAAGAAATTACCTTTAATATAGACTGATTCCTTATCTCAGAAATCATCATGAGTAGGGATATTTTCATGGAGGTTTCCATCCTCCCTAGCCACGGTTTAGATAATTGGCCGATCAAGCACGATATTGAAATCAAAGAAAAGCCAAAAGATAAATCATTCTATTTGGAATGTTTCTGGCTTTAGAACCTAGAGTTTTAGTCAGTAATATGGGAATGATGGATAGACTTTCCCCTTATAGAAGGTTCAACTATGTATCACCTTTAGAAAAAACTACAACACATAAAAAATTAGCTCAAAACCTAGAATAGAGAGATATTTGGAAATATTTTATGAGCAAAACAAGACGTTGAAGTGCAGATGGAAAACATCCAAGAAGAAGCCATTCTACATGGAATATCCACTGACCTTATATAGGAGGAATCCCACACACTATCTCAACTTGAAAAGCAGTGAAAGCAAGAATAAATTTTATGGAAACATAAATCCAAAATATGATGGTTGAAAGAGGGAGAAAGGAACATTGCCTTCTTCCATAACTCAATGCTTCAACATCGTCATCACAACTGTATATACTCTCCGCGAAAGCATGATGGTTCCATAGTGTAATATCATAAAGACATGCCCCAAGAACTAATCAACTATTTCAAAGACATCTT
Organism: Pinus taeda; assembly: GCA_000404065.3. Classification (NCBI taxonomy): domain Eukaryota; kingdom Viridiplantae; phylum Streptophyta; class Pinopsida; order Pinales; family Pinaceae; genus Pinus; species Pinus taeda. Next base: position 267,172 of record APFE031479316.1, read on the forward strand.
AATTGATCCAAAGCAAAATAAAATGGAATCGATATGGTAAATCACAAAGAATATTCCCGTCCTTGTCACCAAGGAACAAAATGAGGCACCCCTGTGAGAAGTAACCATTGACGAAGTGGAATACATGGTGAAATCATGCCTCACAACAAAGCTCCAACCCTTGACAACTTCACCACTGATTTTTTCCAAGTTTGTTGGTCCATCGTTGATAGAGACCTTTGGGAAGTTGTGGAGGAATCTAGCAAAGCAAAGACCATTTTGGAACCCTTAGATTCAAATTTCCTTATATTTATTCTTAAAAATGAAAAGGTAGAGGATCCAAGCAGCTTCATACTCATAGCTATATGCAATGTAATTTACAAGGTGATCGCAAAAATCATTGTTAGTCGTCTCAAGCCCATTCTTCCAAGGCTAATCTCAATAGAGAAAAATACCTATGTGGAAGGGAAACAAACCTTGAATGGAATCCTTATTTCACATGAAATAATATAATCTCTAAAATCCACCAAAAATCCAAGCATTCTGCTCAAGTTACATCTCTCAAAATATTTTTCCAAGCTCGACTAGCATTATCTCTTCCAAATTCATCTTGCTTTTCACTTTGATGGAAAATGGATTTATTGGATCAAGAATCTTGTTACCTTATCCTTTTTCTTCGTCACTCAATCAATCCCTTAACGATCCTTTTCAGGCCTTTTGAGGTATAAGGTAGGGAGAACCCCTCTCCATGTTTCTCTTCATTTTGGTAGCAAAGGGCCTTAACCGCGCCCTGAAGATAACCACTTAAGAAAAAAATATCAAAGGTTTGAGACTATTTGAGGAGTACGTCCCTTTCCTCACATTAGATATTTGTAGATGACACATTGGGAATGGGTGTACCAATGGTACATGAAGATAAAGGACTTTTTCAAAAGCATTAGGTACAAAAATTAATAGAGCCAAATCACAGTCTTCTTATATATCACCCCATTGGAAATTCGGTGATACATTGCTCAACTTATTGGTTTTAAAATTAACAAGATATCATTCAAGTACTTAGGCACCCCCCTGGTAAAAATATCTCTCAAGCACAAACTATGGGAAAACCTCATCACAAAAATCAATAGTAAACTCACATGTTGGACCTTTCACTCACTCTATATAGTAGGTAAACTCGTTCTTCTCAAATCGATTTTGCAAGCTCTTTCCATGTACCTCTACTCAACCCTTATGGATCCATATTCCATCCTCAACCCCATTCATAATATTTAATTTTCCTTCATTTGGTGTGGGTCCAAATTGTAGAGAAAATCGGCCCTTGTAGCATGGGACAAGATATGCAAACTGAAGCTATAGGAAGGCCTCAGAATGAGAGATCCATCAACATTGACGACCATACTAGGAGCTAACCTTTGGTGGAAATGGCTTCAGGGTGGATCTAATCTTTAGAAACAAATTTGGAATAGGAAATATGATAGAATCATCCCTATTAAGTAACTCATGCACACTTCCTTCTCCCAATCCAAATTTTCCATTTGGAATTTGGTCAAAAAAGGCATGCATCTGGTTCATCAAATTGTTTTTGGGAGATCAAAGATGGAAAATTAGCCTTGTTATGGGCTAACTCCTAGAAACACCTCCCCAAGATTCAAGATCTAAAGGACTTAGACCTTCTACACCTCAATAGGATTGGGATATGCCTGTAAATAGTAAAATATTATTGGATCCCCCCCATTGGCAGCCAAGAATGGAAACTGTGGCTTCCCCTGGACCCCAAAATCCACTATCAATATGTGGATAGACTTCTAGAGACAAATTTTGCAATGACACATCCCCATCTCAAGTCAAGGGTACAAATTAATTTGGGGATATAGTTCAAGTGATGTTTTTTTCCATTTGTGAAGCTTATGGCTTGGAAGAAGGTCACCAGAGGCTTCCCAAAGCTGTTATCTAGAACAATATTGAAAATGAAAAATATGGCCCAAAGTCTTGATCTTTATGTGGCTTTTGGTTCAAGAAACAACATTAACATTGGATAATATCCAAAATTCCAAATACTCAGGTCCTTCTCACTTCCATCTATGCTTAAGGGCATATGAAAATTAGGAGCATGTTTTCAATGCCTTCCCCTACTCCTGCCAACTCTATCAGATTTTGGAATCAAGTATGAAGAAATCAAACAGAGACTTAACAAGCATCTGCAAGACCATAGTGTTCTAGAGAGTCCAAGGTTTCACAATCCAATCCTAAATAATGTCTAGACCTTTCTACCTAGCTTACTACACTAGTCCATCTAGAAGGAAAGAAATAGTCACATTTTTCAAGTCTACACTATGAGGCATGATACTCTTTGGACCATAGTTCAAAATAAAATCAAGGAAAAAATATTCACTCAAGCATGAAATGAACATGATTAGCAAGCCACTAGTGAGGAAGCTCTAATTATGAAAACTTGGGATCTAAACATAGGACCCTTGAAATATTCACCCTACCATCATTCAACCCCTTTCTCGTCTCTCTCTTAGAACCCCCCCTCCATTCGACTTTCTCAAACTAAATTTTGACGATGCTTTCAAAGGGAATTCGAGGGTCATTGATTTTGGAGGAATCTTTCGAGATCACTTGGGAATCCCAATACATATTGATGTTTAGCCTCTGGGGCATAACATGAACACACAGTTGAATTCACAACCCTAGAGGAAAGTCTCAAAATAAACCAAAGACTAGGCTTCTTTAAACTCCTAATTGAAGGGGACTCCCAACTTGTCATAACCATGATCAGTAAAATATTTAATGGATCTACCATCAACAAAGTGTCTTGCGGTTGGAAACTAGAAAGTATTCTTGCCCTGGTAACCTCAATCCTCCTATTAATCCTAGCAATAATTCCTTCTAATGTCAGATACACATGTAAAAATATAGGGTATAAACTCACTAATTATGGTTTTTCCAACCCAGATGAAAATTTATTAACCCCCTGGCACTATATGGAAGTTTCTTCAATCAAACATGACTTTTGGGGCCAAGTGAAACATGTTAACACGTCCCTAGATGGGTTGTAAGACGCATGAAAGCGCGGGGCTGGGTTGTTACTATCCCACCAAGACACATGCATAGGGGACCTGACAACACACCTCAATAGTGGTTTGTAAAGTCCATGCAATAGGAATGGGACCTATATCACACCTTGAGAGCTTGCCCTTCATTCCACCATCTGTTGCTCAATGTGACTATTATTGGGAAATCTAGTGTCCATTCAGAGCTACTAGTCCCACTAAGACGGGTAGCTATCTTAGAAATAAAAAAACTAAAGTTACTTGCATTTTCCTTTATGAGAAGTAGATGAGAGAGAAGTAGAGAGTACCAACCTCAGTCTTTCGCTTGGCTCCTTGCTTGTTTCTCGACAGGTCTTTGCCACTCCTTCCTTGCTTGTCCCGCTTCAAAGAACACCTGTAAAGTCAAAGCAGCGTAATACCATCAAAGCATAGAGATCTACAATCATAAGCAATATAGGATCAGATATATATTGACAACACAAATGCATATTAACTCAGCCATACAAGAATGTGGAGGAAAACTCAAATAGCTTTGTTGATAGAAAGAGTAGAAGAGAGGATTACAACCCATTGATCTGACCTAGCGTCATCCTCCCAGCATGAAAGCCCTTCTTCACCTCATGAAAAGCTTAGATCACCCAACACTATGATGTTCCACAAAGAAACCAACAACCCTTCCTTACAAAATACAAGATTCCAGCCTCTGGATCTCTGGGATGATGGATCCATATATAGATGTTTGCAGGTGGGTGAGTCAGCTTCTGGGTTCTTGATTAGTGTCATTTCTCTGATCGTTCTCAATTCCACTTGGAGATTTCATGATCTCCTGGGCGAATTCAGAGAGGCAAGTGTTACAGGAGAAGTTTCTTGAAGATTCCATGATCATCCACCTTAAAAACTGTCTCTGCCATTTGTCTACTCTCGCTCATCGCACCCTACAGAAGGGATTTCCAGTATGCATCGCACTTTTTGCATGTGGCAGGTGAGATGCATCACACCCTTAGCACTGAGCAGTCTGTGTGGCCTAGTTTTGACCAATTCTGAGCAGTTTTTCATGGAGAACTTCTGGGAGATGATGTAATCAGCCGGCCTTGCTCCTTTAGGGTATGAAGCAACACTTTTAGGGACTTAGAAGCCCTTGGTTTATGGACATATGTGATTTGGGTTGCAGTGCCCAAATATGTCTATAACAGTTTCCCCCTAAAGCATGAGGTCATAAATCTTTTTGATGTCGGGTGAAATGCTTTATCATGAGGATCTGAGGTTTTTCGAACTGGAAGGCGACTTATAATATGATACAACACAATACATTATCTTCATAATATTTTCATGATCTAGCTGAGGTGGGCATTCCCATGCTCAGATTTATAAATTCATTTTCATGTACATAGGACAGACAACCGTTTGTGTGGCAGACTGATGATTCTGATAGAGCCATCATCCTTTGGCTTGGATGATTATCTGTGCAGCAATGATGTACATTTGATGTCTTTATTTTCCTGAATATATCACAGCCTGGATGGATGAAACTAGATCCGGGGTCTTCAAAACTCGTTCAATATTTGCCTGAAGTACAGGTCAATCCATGTGAAGAGATGTTCTGGAGTCGAACATGGAAAGACATCGCCTGATTACCAGCCAATGATGTAAGCTGTTAACAGGCGTGAGAGGAATCACCGATAATGATGATGACCCTCAAGGTACGACAGTACAATTCACATGGTGTGAAAATGGGAATTGGCATCGAACACCACGCAAAATCTTTCGGTCGAAGGCCATTGATGTAAACCTGTTGCCAGAAGTGAGAAACTTGCCATTGAGGCATGCAAGCTTCAAAGTACTAAAAGGGTTGTTCCTAGGTCAACTTATTGGATAATGAGCTGACATCGATAAGAAGTGACCCATCGTAGGAGGGCATTAACGAATCCCACATCTATGACACGGAATGGAGTAAATGATTTTGTGGAAGTGAACACGATCTGATGATAAAAGGTTTAGGGTGGTGGTCATGAAAGAATGAAGTGTGAAGGTATTGTAGCAGATGATACACAAGTTGGGTTAGTGAATTCTCTGAGCAACTTCTCTTGAACATATCAGTGACACTGAAATGGATTGGTAGCATTAACCCCAAAAATGGATGGTATGGTGGAACAATGGTAATATGACCGGTGAACAGAATAACCCAACCCGACTCAATCATGGTGATGGAGTGAAAGTGTCATGTTCAAGAGCGACTTGCTACCAATAAAGTTTCTTCAAGTTTTCTTCCCAATTTTTCCCTAGTCATTGCTAACCAGTACCTCTTTATTTTTTTCAAGCTTGAGGAGGATAACATATGCTTTTTCTATAATTTTCCCTTCGGGCAAACCCATCGCTATGTTTTAACGAGCCTGACGACAGTGAAACTCGCTCTTGTCTGCATGGACAGGTTTGTCGCTATTATTTTAACGAGTTTAACGACAAAGATAACTCAGTCCTTTTCAATTTTAGAGAGTCTGAAAAGAGACGGAAAGGAAACTCGAGTAATCCTTTTTCGTCATATAATCCCTTAAGTCCGAAAAAGTATAAAATAATACAAAAGGGATGAATTTTCGATAGTTTTAACGAGACGAACAAGACAAGTGCTTGACCTTTTTGTGTAATGATCCCTCAGGTCCAAAAAGATTAAAATCTAGAGGATGGATAACACTTCTGATTGTTTTAACGAGATGGAGAGGCCAATTGCTCGGTAATATTTTCATATTTTACGAGTTAGGTGAAAAGAGCTTAAAGGAGACTCGTTTTTTGAGGAACGAGTGATATTTTCGGGTAGCAGCTGGTTCCAGGTAAGGTTTGGAACTTTCCAATCACGACAGTGTAAAGAAGGTGTCTAACAGAATCACTCGTTGCAGCTGTTCCTAAAAAGGGGTAAACAATCAAATGGAGGCGTATAATCAGCTAAAACAGAGTGGAGATGATGGTGAGAACATGACCAAGGCTCAAAAGCTGATGATAATGCAATCGCAATGGTTATTTACCGAAGGTGGGTTTATTTTTTAATGAGCTTAAACTCTGGTGGAACATATGCTCATTGCTAGGTTTATTTTTTAACGAGCTTGAACTTCGCGTAAAACTGCTCGTGCCAGTCATATAATAAGGATGTCTCATCGATAGGTTCATTTTTTAGGGAGCTTGCACCATTCGAAACTTTTCTCCGTTGCCTTTCGCATGCAAGCTAGGAACTTCCAACTACTGTCCTAGGGGTTAATTAACTACTGGGGTTAGGTAGGAAAACTCTTCCTTTACTTTGCCCGTGCCATTTGGCCCTTGCAAAGGTGAATGGTTGATCAAACCAATCACCTAATTTAAGCAGTTGAAGTCAGCAAAACTATGGGGTTAGTATTACACTGGTCACTTTTCGCTTGCATGCAAAAAAGGTTTGCATGTCCCCAGGTATAACGAAGTAGAGTTTCCAGGTTACCCTTCAATTTGCAGTCAAAACATTTGCTCTGTTGGGAAAGGCCTACCTTCTGACGGAGGTATCGTATTCCTGTCTAATCCCATTTTCCTAAATGGATGGGGGTGTCAGACTAGTCATATTCCTACGCGGAAACTCACCTTATAACTGAAGTTTTCCTGCCGAAGCAGACCAGGGTGCATGCCACCTGGGTTTCAGTCACAATCACAGAATCACTTGCGCTCATCAGGTGGACGGACTAGAGATTGATGAGACATTCCTCGCGCAAAAAGACCTGTTAGGGATGGCATTTGACTATTAGATATGTGTGAGCCGAGGAATGAAATCTGGTCTACGAGCTGGACCACTCTACCTTCATGCAGAAAACACATCACTCGAAAGAGTGAGGAGACAATAGATCCCATGCTATAAATGTAGTCACACCCAAGGAGTAGATTGTAATCCAAAGGTCCTTTAACTACCATCACGTTCAGATAAACAGTTTTCCTTCTCAAAGTTATAGGCAAATTTGGAAGGATCCCTAATGGTCGACTGGTTCCTTTGTCGAAGCCTGTCAGATTTCGCATCTCATGCAGAAGCGATGGCGAACCAAGCGCTTTCCAAGTAGTTAAGGAAAGGATACTCACAGAAGCCCCTTCATCTATGACAGTACTGACCATGACCATTTTGTAAGATTGTACAATGATTCGGATTGGTACATTAGACGGTAAACGGGGTCTACCTAGTAGATTCCAGTCAAAGGAAACAACTAGGTTGCTTGGAGGTGGGACCGAATAAATAGCCGGATACATCTCTGATGAATTTCCTTCCTGTGGTAAAGGAATGGGTAGATTGTCCCCATGTTCATCGGAGTCTGTGTTTATGAACATAATTTGAATGGTGTCGTTCTCATTCTCCTTGATGACTGTATCATCTGAAGGTGGACCTTCTGAAGAGAAGACTGGGTCGACTGCCATCATGACCTGTTGACCTTGGTCCGGTGTGGACTCAGAGGATTTATCTTCAATGATAGATGCTTCAACCGACCACAAAGGTATGTCAGTTGGATTTTCAACTAGCGATGGACTCGGCAAGAGTTTCTTGTATCCAAGAGGGAGCCATAGAGGTGAAGCAGGATGGTTATCTAAGACTCTTTTAGCTTCATCTAGGAAAGGACAACGGTGGACGACATGATTGCCTTCACACAGTCTACAAGGAAATTTATATCTTCCTTTCTGTCCATTGACTTCGTTTTCACTAGTTGACGGTGTACTTTCAACATGATTGTCAGAGGTTGACGACACCGGATTGTGCAAACGAGGAGACCAGTCCCTTAAGATCCATGGGATTCAAGGACAACCTCGATGATAGTGGTCTCCTTTGCAAATGACACATGGAGATTTAGGTTTGGATGGTGTAGTGTGTGGATTTTCGCCAGAGGATGTAAGGTTTCCCCTTTTTGCCATTGGCTTCTTCTTCTTCTTCTCCTTCTCTTTCTTCTTCTTCTTAGTTACTTGGTTTTTAGTTTTACCAACTTTACCAAGTGAAGTAGGAAAAAGGAGAGGGAGAAACAAACAAAGTAGAAGGTTGGGGGGTAACTTCAGTATCATCCGGTTGTTGATTTGATTGCTCAGGAATCACGGTGCTTTGAACGACAGAGGTCGAGAAGAGCCATACTGGTAGGTCAATTGTCAGTCCTGGAAGGGACAATGTGGCCATATGAGGCGCACCAACATCTCCCCAAAAGTAGAAAGGACTAGGATTTCCCCCAAGGGGAAATCCCTGGTTGGTGGACTCCATTTTCTCAACCTAAGATCAATGAGGGAACAGTGACGTTATTCCGATTAAAATAAATTTTATGATGCTTTGACACAACTTGATTTTTCAATTTTTAAGAGTCGAGAAAAAGCTAAAGATGACTCTAGTTGCCTTCGATTTTTAATGAGCCTGAAGTGACAAATGCTCAGATGGACCTTTTCTATTAAGGAGTTTGAAAAGGAACGAAAGAGACTACTCTGGAAATCTAGACAGAGGGATTACCAAACCAATCGTAAAACTACAGAATACTTTTTATGGTATGACAGTCAATCTTCCTGAATGCTGTGTTCAGTGCATTACGATCAATAGGGCGGCAGACACGGCTTCCTAAGGATAAAGGATATAGCCTATTGTGGTCTCCCAATATATACTCGACGATACATGGGAGCACAAGTCCGTACTGGCACTTGTCATCTAAAATAGGAGGAATCACCCAACCTACGATGAAAACGATAGTTACCAGGCTTTACGACACCAGAATATGTCTCTAGCCTAGACTTCTAAATGTTGTGCGTTAGGTTCCAAAGCGTTTTTATGTTTATTGAATTTATTTTACAGTTGATCTTTCTTAATAAGTTTGCCTTTAAGGTTCACCACGTGATGTAGATATACAATTCCTAAATATGCAATCTAAGATGTTAAACAGTCGTTTACTCTTCGTTTTACAATGAAAATCCTAACTACTAAGGAAAAAGAAGCGATATTCTTTCAACATAGAGCAGAGAGCACACACTAGATTCACTGTCCTAAATCAAAATCAACAAGCAGTCTAAATGCAAATGCACATGCATGTATTCATTTTCTGCTTTCTTAATGTGTGAATGACAAAAAGAATGCTAAGTACAAATCTGAATTATCTTTTCTTTCAAAGCGACAATATTAACAATTTTCTCTTCAAAAGACGAAAGGAAGACAAGGACAACACTTTGTGATTTTGAATTGAAAACTGTTTTCGACACTTGAAATACTATTAATTCAAATCAAATACAAGAGTAACAGTGTAATTGACCATCAAAAGAGTAGAATTCTTTTCTTTGACTAAAAATGACACTTGCGACACTTCCAAATCAAAAGACGATAGTTCGATTAAGCTACTTTTTTGTAAAGGAGAACTGTAAATGGCAAAAAATACATAAAAACATTCACAGTTCTTTGTACAATGGAGGCTGAATAATGCAAAGGAAGGGAGGTTCAATAGTGGTATACTGATCACAGGCAACAAAACTCCTGAATAAAGCTGAAGAGAGTGAAGAAAAACCAAAATCTGGAGGCAGAAAAAGTCTTATTTGATCATCGCACCTGTAACACAGGGAAACAGGGATGCATCTCACCTACTGCACACGGGAGGTGCGATGCATCCAGACTGTTAAAAGGAGACAGTGCAATGGTCCAGGGATGAGACTTTAACTTGGTTTTTGGTCATAGTTTGCAGCTTAGTTCAAGGGTTTAGGCTGAGCTAATGATAGTTAGTAAATACAAAGCATAGGGGTTGATCTAATGAGGTTACTTGAGCCACGACTAGGGAAATTAGGATGTTTGCAAATCGATTGTTCAGTTTATAAACAAAACCCGGAGATGGATTGAAGTAGCATTGATCTACTTTGCACTTGCATAGAAAATGTAGTTCGAAGGCTATTTGGCTTAACTTCAGGCTCCGTCTATAGTTTATAAAGCAAACAAATATAAATAAGAAAACAAACTATTCGCTCCCTAGTGGAGTCGCCATTTTTTTTATCGAGAAATCTAGTGTCCATTCAGAGCTGCTAGTCCCACTAAGACAGGTAGCTATCTTAGAAACAAACAAACTAAAGTTACTTGCGTTTTCCTTTATGAGAAGTAGATGAGAGAGAAGCAGAGAGTACCAACTTCAGTCTTTCGCTTGGCTCCTTTCTTGTTTCCTGACAGGTCTTTGCTGCTCCTTCCTTGCTTGTCCCGCTTTAAAGAACACCTATAAAGTCAAAGCAGCATAATACCATCAAAGCATAGAGATCTACAATCATTAGCAATATAGGATCAAATAAATATTGACCACAAAAATGCATATATCAACTCAGACATACAAGAATGTGGAGGAAAACTCAAATAGCTTTATTGATAGAAGGAGTAGAAGAGAGGATTACAACCCATTGATATGACCCAACGTCATCCTCCCAACATGAAAGCCCTTCTTCACCTCATGAAAATATTAGATCACCCAACACTATAATGTTCCATAAAGAAACCAACATCACTTCCTTACAAAATACAAGATTCCAGCCTCTAGATCTCTGGGATGAGGGATCCATATATAGATGTTTGCAGGTGGGTGAGTCAGCTACTGGGTTCTTGATTAGTGTCATTTCTCTGATAGTTCTCAATTCCACTTGGAGATTTCATGATCTCTTACTCATCCCTAGGCGAATTCAGAGAGGCAAGTGTCACAGGAGAAGTTTGTGGAAGATTCCATGATCATCCACCTTGCAAACTGTCTCTGCCATTTGTCTACTCTCGCTCATCGCACCCTGCAGAAGGGCTTTCCAGTATGCATCACACTTTGACCATGGAGCAGGTGAGATGCATCGCACCCTTAGCACTAAGCAGTCTGTATGGTCCAATTTTGACCAGTTCTGAGCAGTTTTTCATGGAGAACTTCTAGGAGATGATGTAATCAGCTGATCTTTCTCCTTTAGGGTATGAAGCAACACTTTTAGGGACTTAGAAGCCCTTGGTTTATGGACATATGTGATTGGGGTTGCAGTGCCCAAATATGTCTATAACAGTGACACTCAATCTTCCAACATGATTTTGTCTCTGCAATAACCCACAACACACTCATGAATATGTAATTTCACGCTACTTCATTAATTTGACATTCACTCCAGGGAAAGTCAAGGAAATTATCTTTGACACTCTGCTCGACATCTTTATTATGCCTTGATTATTGAGCAATTTTTGGAAAGTTTTCAATTCTCACTAGCCATCATTTGTGGTTTCGTGGTGACTTCCTTGCTTGTTGCCAACTCCTCCTACTTTGTAGGAAAGTCGAAGAAGAAAATAATTGAGCTTGAAGGCTAATTCCTCTATCTCTCCGCTCATTGTTCTAGTATTGGAACACATTCATGCTCTTAGCAGGTTTATTGTCTACTCTTCTCAACATTTTATTTTAATTCTCACTGTGGTCATTTTGTGTGGTCAATAGTTCTCTATAATGGGACTAGTGGAAGGCTTTCGCCTGGGTTTGGGTCAAATAACTCCTTATCTTTCTTTGATAATTCTTTCAAGGGTGGGAGCCTCATCCCCCTATCCAAGCCATCAGACTCTTTACTCCACCCCTCAGGTTTCTCTAGGAGGTCTGACCCTAGGCCAACTAGTTTCATTTTTTTATGGCCTCCCATTATCATTTCAACTAGGAAGATATGATGCGTCAACATGCAAGGGTCCATCGGGGTGAAAATTATTACCAAGACTGTGGATGAACCAAGGCCCAAGTAAGAGAGAAAATATCAACAACTCAGTTTTTGGAACTGGCCCCACAACCCATTCAAGATGAAATGACTTAGGTGGAATGAGAGTCGGTAGATGAATGACACACCCACATTGACTTTGAAGTGTTAGTTGAGATTACGAAGAGGGTATGTAACTCTGGTCACACCAAGAGAAAACAAAACCAATATATCTACATTGTCGAAATCTATTGGCACCTCAATTTCCTCCTTGGCAGGGTTCTCATTGATAGAAATGCAACCAAAGAAGACGTGATTCTATCCATGGATCACATGGAAAGGAAAATGGAAACCATTGGTAGAAGGTTTGGACACATTGAAAGACAAATGGATCTTCCTCCAAATTTAGGTTACTCTCTTAGCAACAACAAGGATCTCATATAAGTAGAAGCCATTGACTCTAATCACTCCTCCTGATGGTTTTCTCATTTAGTTTGTTAGTATGTATGCATCGTTTTTGTATGTATTAGTTTATTACATGCCCTAAAGGCCTAGTTACAATTTTTAGACTTCTAGACATAGTTTTTTTTTTTTTTGTAAACTTGGCAGATCTCTATTTTTTCTATTTTCAAAAGAAATTTTCACAACCATTTACTGTTGCAGGTGGTTTTCCTACCTAAAGGAAACCAGGTATCCACCTGTCAGCTTTAAATCCTGTCAACAATTTAAATAAGTTCATTGCTATCCATCTAGTAGCATTGTATTGTTTGTCTATTCTACTGACTCTACTTGTCAAAAAGAAAATAAGCATACTGATACTGTTCATAGTCAAAACCACTTTGAATTCAACTAGTTCACTATGTCATTCCTCATCAGAGGATATGACTGGTGCTGGTGCCTTTGCACTGGATCCTGGCATCTCGCTTTGCTGCTCAATTCTCCATTTCAGGTCTGTCAGAGTCTGTTCAATTCTACCCAGTATTAGGTTGTTTCTGTATGTCTGGATCTGAATGGCTACTATCTCCTGTATAGTTCTGCACGGACTGGGTCCTGTTCTTTGTTCTGATTCTGTGCCTCTGTTTCTTCTCCCGCTACATGCTCATGCTCTTGGTGTAGGGTCATGGCTCGAGCCACCATGTTCTTCATAATCCAGTATTGCCGTATGGTTTGTTTGAACAGTGAGTGCCTCCCTCAAGTGGACCCTAGGTCTGGCACCATGCTTTCCCATTCATCCATGGGGATATCTCGGTATTTGAGGTTGGCTCTTAAATCTCTGTCCCAGCTCACAATCTGAGCTCTAACTTCTGGCGGATTTCCTTCCATGTAGGCGTCAATGATTTTCTTCATTTGTTCCCCATCAAGTTTCTTGCCTCTTCTTTTTTGTTCTCCAATTGTTCCCTCCTCCTTCTTGGTTCCTCTGTTTCCTCTTTTGGGGGCCATTTTGCTCCCTGTTTGGGTGCTGCTGCCTTGCATCTGGTGAGTTCGATCTTGGTCAGAGTTCTTCTGGTGTATTGGATTACCTATCACAAAATCGATGCATTCATAAACTTTGTGGTTTTGATAGAGTTCAGTTCCGCAATTGCTCTTTTTCTTTCGTTTGTTTGTACCTTCTATCTTCTGGTTTCCAGCCAGGGTTTATGTACCCTGTACCTTCTTTTTTTCGAGGTAGATTGGGTTTTGTGATTGTCAATTTCTTTTTCAGGGTCAAGTTTCTCTTCTGTATTCTTCCCTTAACCCCCCCTTTATAGCTTTCTAAGGCCTTCCATTCCTTTCTCCTCAGTCTCGAGTTTACCCCCTCAGATGGGTTCCAGGTAAATTTCTTTTCCCACCTTCCCCGGGGTTTCTCTGACATATTTACAGGGTTCCTGGTGCAGCTCCTCTCTTCCCCCTTAGCGCCTGAATTCTAGCATTCCTCTGGTCCTTAGGCTCGTCCCTTCTCAGGTTTCTTCCCTAATAGCTACTGCCACAATCCCCTCCATTCCTACAAGCTTGGCCCGGATCGAGAGTCTTCGAGGAATACTGGAGGATGATTTTGCAGGCTGGCTCTCTCCCTTTTTGGGTGTTAGCTCTTGCCTCCTTTTTCCTTTGGTTAGGAATTGCCTACGGTCTGTAGGAATGGTGTCTACTTCTAAGGGAATTTTGGAGGCTTTTCCCTTGAGTTTTTCTATCTTAAACCGGGGCTAAGCTGAATACCAATCTTCCTGCTATAGAGACTCATGAAGCTTTCAGAGTTGGGGGGTGAAAGGGCTACATACCTGCTTGCCGCACGACTGCTTCTTCCTGCTGTTGTTTGTGTCTTCCCTCTTCTACCACCTCTCTTCTCGCCACCTTTCCTCATCTTCATCTGCATGCAAAGAGCTGTTTGTGAGTTTACTTTGGTTTTAATCTCTCTCTTCCTCTGACCCTTGACTCTTACCAGCATCTGGCTATCTTGGTTACTGGCACGGATCCCTTCGAGCATGTCTTAGGATCCTACCCTCCTGTTCTCCTGATGTCCTTCATTAATTCTCACCTTCTCTCGGTTGCTCTTGCCGTGTCACTTCTGACCTCATTTTGCCACTTGGTGTCCTTCCTCTACTCGCCTCTCTGTTCTCTGTTCTGCCCCTCTTCTCTGTCAGTTTAGTTCTTTCTTCCCCTCGTACTCTTGGGTTGCCTACCTTCCTTGCCTTGCTCCATCAACTGCCCATTCACCTGTTGTCTCACTTCATTCTCTACGTTTGTCCTATCCTCCAGCTGTCCTCTTCCTTCTTCCCGATCTCTCTCCCACGGTCTCTCTAGATTTCCTCTCCTATTTTTTCCTTCCTTATCCTTTTCTAGTAGATGTCTCAGGTCTGTCATTTCCTCCTTCTGGCTTAGCTTGGCCTCACTTTCTTCCAACAGACTTCCTCCATTTCTACATCCCCAGTTCGCCAGGCTGTCTACTTGTTCATTTCCCTTCCTTCTCACATGGGTAGGAAGGATGTATGCTACCTTTCATAGTGAGTCGCTTATTTCCTCCACTAACCAGCCTGTTCTCCAAGTTTGGCTCATTTTTTCCACTGGAGTGCCATTCTGTAGTTTTTTCACGATGTCTACCACTAGTTTCGCATCTCCTTCCACCTACAACTTTTGGTACTTCTCCCTTATGGCGATATCTAATCCTCTTTTAGTGCATGAAGCTTAGGTTCGTTGTTGGTTGCATTGCTGCAATCCATTGCATAAATTTTGAGTGTCCTTCCTCTGTCGTCTCTAAAGGCTCCTCCTATCCTTGCCTCTCCTGGGTTACCCTTCGCTGACCCGTCGAAATTCAACTTGATGAAGCCCTATTGGGGATTCCTATAATAGTTGCTCTCTTCTGCCTCATTATTATGGGTTTTCCCTGCTGTAACTTTCGTCATGCTTGAATTTAATTGCAGGCGCGCCATTATTCTTGCCTCTATCTAGTTGAATTTCAAATCTTCCTCATACCATTTTTCTGTGAGAATGGTCTCCCTTATATTCTGAGTGATTTGGTTCCATATCTCGTCCTTTTCTCTGCCATCTTCTTTGAAGGTCAGGTGGTTTCTCTCTTTCCAGATGTTCCACAGAATGAATCCTAATGAAAGTTGTCAGGCTCTGTTCAAGATTGTATTTTGGTAAGGTTTGTTCTGCCATTTTTCTATTGTTATTTTGATACTGTTTCTGTCTCTGTCATTGATTTCAAAAAGATCCTGATGTTGTCTCCACAGGTTGTTGCTAACTTTGCAGTCGTTAGCTATGTGCTCCATGGTTTCTTCTTGTAACTGGCAGAGCGCACAATGCAAGGGGCCGTGTGTTGCTTTTTTTCTTAGATGGTCCCAGATTAGAGCTTGCTCATAGCTCATAATCCAGGTGAAAAATGCTACCTTCGTCCAAGTTTTTGTTTTCCAAATGCTGTCCCATTTTTTTATCTCTGGGTTTTTGTTATATCCTTCTTTTAGATAGTATCCTTCAGCTATTGTGAACATTCCTTTAATTCTCTTTCCCCATCTGACAGTGTCCGTCCCTACTTTGGCCGTAATTTTCCTTGTTTCCATTTCTTTTTCCTATATTTCCCATTGAGTTGTTTTTGGCGCGTCTGGCCGGTTTTCCTTTTTTTCCATCTTCTCCAGTATTCGTCCATTTTCGGGCCAATAGTTTCTTACTGCACCTCTCTCAGTCTGTGTGGTGAACTGTTGTATCTCTTGGAGTTAAGGTTGTTGGTTGAGTTTGTCTCTCTGTTGCCAAGCCTCTTCCCAGAAGTTTGATTTGTCCCCCTCTCTTATTTCCCAAAAACTGTGTTCTCTTATCAAATCCCTATTGGCTCTTGCCAAATTCCATATTGCTAAGCCTTTTTTTTCTTCCATTTGGCTTCTCAACTTTCCTTCTGGAGACCTGGGCATCTCATATTTTCTTTCCCATATATTTTTCCACAAGTATTCTCCTCCTTGTATCCATTGCCACCAAAGCTTTGCTCCCATTACCTGGTTCAAGGTATATGGGTCTCTCATTCCTAATCCTCCTTCTGTTAGGGGTTTTCTTAGCCACTTCTAGGGTAAAAGCACCCACTTTTTTTTATCTTACTCGCCCCTTGCCATAGAATTTTTTTAAACATATCTACCATATTTTTACATATTGTTTTGGGTGTATCTTGGCTAGTCAGTTGATATATCTATAGGGATTGAAGTACCGATTTGAGAAAAATTATATGGCTTGGGGTATTGAGAGCTCTGAAAGTCTAGTTTTCCATTTTCTTTTGCAACTTCTTCATCAGGATTCCCCAATTAGCAATTCTGTTTTGCTTATCATTTAGCTGGATGCCTAAGTACTTAGTTGGGAATTTGCCAATTCTAAATCCCATGGTTCTTGCAAGGAACACTTGGGAGACATTCTGGGTGTTAAAGAAATAAATTTATGATTTTTCTTGGCTTACCTCTTTTCCTGAGGCCCTTGTGAATTCTTTAAGAATTTCCATTATTTTCTTTGCTTCTTTAAGAGTTGCCTGTCTGTATAACATAAAATCATCGACAAACTGTTGATGAGTTAGAGGTAGGTCATTTCCCCATAGTCTTAATCCCTTCAGTTGTTCGTTGTTAACTTTTTCTTCTATCATTATTCCAAGTCCATTCGCTGCGAGTATGAACACGAATGGTGATAGCGGGTCGCCCTGCCTGACTCCTGTGGATGGATTGAAAGCTTCTGTTGGAGATCCGTTTAATATAATTGAAATTATTGGCATAGTGATCATTGACATTACCCAGTTAATCCATCTATCATCAAAACAGTAAGCCTTGAGTATACATTGCAGGTATCTCCAGCTTAATCTATCATAGGCTTTTGCGAGGTCAATTTTTATCATCATTCCTTTGGTTTTTGAATTCTTCAATGAATGAATTTCTTCTTGTGCTACTATTATACCATCTACTATTTGTCTGCCTTTTATGAATCCTGTCTGTTCCGGTGATATTAGCTCTGATAGTATTGGTTTGAGACTGTTTACCATGATTGTAGCTAGAATTTTATATATAACATTGCAGAGCGCTATTGGACGGAACCCTTGAGGCTCTTTTTTTTTTTTGTCTTTGGTATCAGAGCTAGGAAAGTAGCATTTACAGCTGGGTGCATTCTTTTGGTGCAGCGGGACTCTTCTACTGCATTTACTATGTCCTGGCTCATGAAGCTCCACATGGCTTGAAAGAATTCCGAGGTAAATCCATCTGGCCCCGGTGATTTGTTCTTTGCCATTCCCTTTACTAACTCTTGCACCTCAGCTTCCTTTATGACTCTTAGGAGGGCCAAATTCTGTTCTCTATTTACAATTTCGGGAATGTTTTGAATGATTTTGTCGATGTCTGCCTCCCTGCTGATGTTGGGTTCTGTCAGGATTTCTTTGAAATGTTGCACTATTAGATTCTCCAATTCTGCTTTCTGGGTTAACCTGTCTCCTTGCTTATCTTTTAGGGAGAATATTCTATTTTGTTGTCGGTGTTGTATCATTGCCTTATGGAAGAATTTCGTATTTCTCTCTCCTTCCTTTAACCATTGGATTTTGGATTTTTGTTTCCATAAGATTTCCTCTTGTTTTCTTCTTTCCTCTATTTTGTTTAGAACCAGTCCTTCTTCTTCAACTAATTCTTCACTTATTCCTTCGTCTATGATTTTCTGTTGTATTTTCTCCATTGAAATCTGCAATTGTTCCTTATCCTTGTGAATATTTCCAAATTCTTCTCTATTCCACTGTTTAATCTTGCCTTTTAGATCTTTTAATCTTAGTTGGAGAGTGTGCAGTTTGTTTCTTCCTTCCCTCTGGTTCTCATCCTTCCACCAAGTCTTCATTTTTTCTATAAATTTAGGATCTCTCAGCCAGAATGCCTCAAAACTGAAGGGTCTATTTTGGTTCTACTAGTTCACCGTGATCTCTAGTTTAATGGGCCAGTGATCTAACCCTAAACACGGAAGGATTGTAGCTTTGTAGAAAATATTCTTTCCTAAGAGGTGTTCTGTTGCAAGAAATATGTCTAACCTAGAAGCTATTTGATTGCTCCCTCCTCGCTGATTATTCCAGGTGTATTTCCCATTGATAGTTGGGATGTCTATCATTTTCAGTTCTGCTTGTAGGTCCCTAAATTTCTCCATTTCTGTTTCTTCTCTTTACAATCCACCTTTCTTTTCGTCTTTTGCTGTTGTCATGTTGAAGTCCCTTGCTCTCAACCACAATTTTTGTTTGTGCAGGTTACCTAACTATTGGAGCTGAAGGAGGAAACTTCCTTTTTCCGTTGGAATATGTGGTCCATAAACTACCGAGCCTAGAAACCAGTCGCTGTTTCTTATTAATTGGAACTTCCCCATGTTATAGACATATTTGGGCACATCAAACCCAAACTTATATGTTGATGTATTAGGGCTCATAAAACCCTAAAAGAGTTGTTTCATATCCTAAAGGAACATAGTCATCTAAATACATCATACCCCAAAACTTCCATACGAGAAACCATCCAAAAATTGCCTAAATTGAACCATACTAACTGCTCCACTTGCAAAGTGCGATGCATACTGAATGGTACACTGCCAGGGTGCGATGCATAATGTTTAGGCCTTCTATAGGGTGCGATGGGCGAGGATGGACACATTTCCAGGACAGTTTGTTAGTTGGTTGCTCATGGAATCTTCTAGAAACTTCTCTTGTGCCACTTGCCTCCCTGAATTCGCCCAAGGATGAACAAGGGAACTAGGAAACAATCTCCAATCCCTTCTCTTGTAGAACCAATTGTAATAAGTGGAATGACACTAATCAAACCCCATGGATGACTCACACCCTTGCAAACATCTATAAATGGATCTCCAATCCAAGAGATCAGAAGGCTGGAATGTTGTGAATTGCAGGTAAGTGCTGATAGTTTGTAATTGAGGAGAAAGCATTGCATTCTTGTTGGAGTGATCTTGCTATTTCATGAGGTGAAGAAGGATTGAAGCTAGGAGGATGGCACTAGATCAGACAACTGGGTTGTAATTCTCCTTTCTACTAATAAAGCTCTTCAAGTTTTCTCCCATATGATTGTGCAATTGTGAATGCTATCATTTGTTCATTATATATCTGATTCTGTAATGTTTATGTTGTAATAGGTCACGATGCTTTGATTGTTCTTTGTTGCTGTACTTGTGCAGGTACTCTCCAAGCATGTTAAGTACGGGGAGGAGTTGCAGGATCTGCCAAAGGAAAGAGAGATCAAGCAAGGGATTAAGCGGAAGTTCCAGGTTGGTTCCACTATCTTTCTCTTATCTGTTACACATAGGAAAAATCATTGAATTGCTTTAAACTGTTGTTTCTAGGGTAGCTGCCAAACCTAGAGGGTTAATCGTTCGACAAGACACTAATTTTCCCAAAAACACCCCATGAGGATCCTTTTCATTCCTATCCAATAATAAGTTGTGATTTTTGTTGGGTTCCATAATATTGCAATACCTCCCGCACATCCATTCGCATCTATGGTCATGCTTTCATATTTTGGTTTGATTTTGTTTAGGATCTCCTCCATTTTCCTCCTTGGGATTTTTGTTTCCTGTGGAAACATTATTTGGGGTTTTTCTCTTCTTAGCCTTTCCGCTAAGTGTCTCTGTTTGCCTTGACTGTTCAGGCCCCTTATATTCCAAGATGTGACTATCATGAGGTGGTTGGGTTGGTTTGGTGAAATACCACCGAGAGCGGAACTACTCGTCCAGTATTCACTATCATTTCACCCATGAGTTGTATCGATTCCTGTATATTCCTTCTACCTCTTTTTTTCCCTCTTTTTGTTTTGCTTTAGAGGTCGTGAGAATTGTCCTGTTGGAGGCCTAGCTGTTCTACCATTCCCAGCTTTTCTTTGCCTTGTTTTTCTTGGTATTGTTGGAAGCTCTCTCGATATAGTTTTTTCTGCTCTTATGGGATGAATCTTTCATCCATGTGTTTCCATTCCTCTAAGAGTTTCCGTATTACTTCTTCTTCAGAACTTAATTCTTCTCCTCTGTTTGTATCAATTTCCATTACTGCATTTTCCATTTTCTCCCCTGTTTCCTTGTCATCCTTACTTGATGGTTTGCCTTGAGCTTTCCGCTTGATGTGTGATGTACCTTGGATTGTGTTGTGTTATTTTTCTTTTTCTCCTTGGTAATCCATTGTTTGAGTCTCATTTTCTTGCTCTTCTTCTTGAAGGATTTCAAAGTTATTTCTATAACTTGTTTTGTTTTGTTGTTCTTTCATTGTTTCTTTGGGGTTTTCCTTTGTGTATCTTTTTCTATTTTTTACCTCCTGAAACCCTTCCTTGTCTTCTTGATTTTTCCTCTGTGGTTTGTTTCTTCTCTCCTCTTCTTCGATGTTGAGCGGGCATTCCTTGAACATGTGGCCATACTCCTGGCATCTTCTGCATCTGAAAGGAATGTGCTCATAATCCAGGGTTCGTTGCCATACTTCCTCATGATATTCTAACTCGACTGTGTCTAGAATCGGGTCAACTATGTTCATGTAGACATAGATTCTTGTGTATGAGGTGTATCTTCCCTTTTTTGTAGTTTCTGCTATTTTAACGAAGCTTCCTATAGTGTGTCCTATTCCTTCTAGGATTTCTAGATCCCATAAGTCCTTTGGGAGTCTAAATAGTCTTACCCATACCAGTGCTGCTAAGAATTTTTCCTTATCTAAGTTATAACATTCTTCCCAATATCTCATAAACAATCCCGCATTATAACGGAAATATGGACCATTTTCAAACACTTTTTCTTTATCTTGCAGGTTCGAGAAAATTACCGTGAAGAATCCTCGTGCTCCCAGCTTCAGTTCAATGTGGCCTCGGGGTTGCCATTTTTGCTGGATCCATTTGGTGAGGTCCTTTTCTGCCGACCATACTCTGTGAATTTGCATATTAGCGCATGGTCTTTCATGTAGCTTCTGTAGTGCTCCAGTTTATTCATTGGGATGATAAATCTTGGTTTCTCCGCAACACATGGTAAACACCTTCCTCTGCTGCCGGCCTGCCATCGTGCTTCCAGTATAGGTCCCAATTTTCTTGTTTCTTCTGCCTAGTTGCAATTGTTCTGTCCTTCCCCTGCCGCTGCATCTCAATAGGAGGGGATCTCTCCCCTCCTCCCTTCCTCTGTCATTGCTGTTAGTTCTCAGTATCAGTGTCTATCGCCGACTGTATCTCTTGCTACTTTTTCTGCGCCGCCTAGCTCATGGCCGCATGAACATTAGGGTTGCAGAGCAGGCTGAAATTTTAATTGTCTGGATATAAGACTTCTATTCACACTGACTTCTAGACAAAGTTGATAGGGTCATATTTTGGAATAAAACTCTTTTGAAAAGTTTGAATTTATGTATTTTGTTAGTAGGTAATACAAAGTTTAACTTCACCCAAAAAAAGGATTAACATATTTGATAAAACTTACTCATTGTAACTGATAACTTTGCAGTGTGACATATTTGTGAATATTGTAGCCAATACTACATGATATTGATGACTTATATGATAACAACTATGAAAGATTAAATTATACTTAATTAACAAAAAAAAAAACAATTTTACCTTATTTCTTGATAATGTTTCTATTCTTCATTATACTTCTATCTATAACTTCATATAATCCTCAAAGATTTATGAAACGACTATTTTCTTGTGAATCAATCTACTATAGCTAACACAATGTATTATTAAAATGCAACCTCATAACAATGAAAAAAAAGTTCCAACTGAGAAATTATAATTTAAATATTTTTGCATCTAGAGACCCTCCACAACTCAATATAGGGGAGATGTTATAATGGTGATTTAGATCAAGGATTATATGAAAATAAAAATAATAATAAAATATAATGTTGATTCAATTAAAAAAGTAATAATAAATAAAAATAATAATAAATGATTCAACTCAATACTATAATCCTACTTTTTAATAAATTATAAACAATTTTTATAAACTGGCCGTTTAATATACATCACCTATTAATAAATTAATAAGTATATTGTTATTTAAATATTATTTCAAAACTAGCCGTTACTTAAATAAAATTGTTTTAATATATTAATAAATTGATTTAATATTATTGTTCAAATATAGCCATTACTTGAAATTATTTCTCTACATTTCTCTCTATTTAAGCCTTTGCCATGGTCCGCCTCTTCATTTGGTCCTGATGATGAACCACACTTATTGGTTCGAAACGCGTTGGCCAAGCATTTCTCTTATGTGATTTCTACCGAAAGGCTTTGTTTAATTCATTATGGATCGCAGAAACTTGAATACAGAAACAATTTTTATTTTAAAAGAGACAAAATTTATAATATAAATTTCACATTAAAATAATAATAAATTATAT
>APFE031479316.1:290246-363312 GCA_000404065.3 Pinus taeda
AAAAAATTGAGTTCAGAAAATAATTTATTTTAATAATAATAAATTATATTAAAAAAAGACGAGAAAGAAAAGACCATTGCAGGTGGGACAAAACAACATTCAATATGGAGTATGCTCAAAGCATATTCCAAGAGATAATACTTCTAGGAGGAAGAGCCGAAAGACACATTTTACAGCCCCATCTAGTGTGGCATATTTTGATGAGTGCTTCGCTTTATTATGATCCGAGGAACAAGTATAATGTTTGTTCTATCCAAATGAGAGAGGATGTGTTGGCATTATGATCCAGGTGTTGTCCTTGATGGCAACTCACTTAGAGGTATGATACAAGTGGCAACTCAATCAGAGGACAGATCTTAGTACAGCAAGTCAAGAGAGAGATATACGCAGGTTAACCTTGATGAAAGTGTGTATACACGCGGGTGAGAAGAACAAAAGGTGCGTATACATACACACGCAGGTTCACAGAAGGAAAGGCGCGTACATGTTGGAAAACTAAGTTTTGGTCCGTGGTATTTGGTCCGTGGTATTTGGTCCATGGTATTTTGGTATTGGTCCGTGGTATTTGGTTCGAAGCACTGATCCCAGGTATTGGGTCCAAGGTATTGGTTCTACATGGTTTTTGGACCATGGTATTGAGAGAAGCCTAAACCTATATAAGGAGAAGATCATTAGGCCAAGATGTGCAAGTGTGTGTTGAATATTTGTTGAAGTGTGAGATCTAGTATACTGGTTATGGGTTTGTGATGCTTGGCTCGATCTGAATCAAGGAGGCTCCTATGCAGTTGATAAAGGTTGATGGACCGAGATCTTGAAGACTAAAATGTATATTATGATCATGAGTAGATCTGAGTACTGATGCATGTTATTGTCTGGGTATATCTGAAGTTGGAAATTGCAGCAAAGGTATAAGTAATTATCTTTAGATCTTTACGCGGGTTAGCTCTGGTAAAAGGGTGTATACACGCTGGTTTGACACAGTCAAGTAGCGTATACAGTATGAGATTTGATGTTTCAGGTTGTTGTTGGTTCTAGTGGTTGTTGCAGAGTTATGGGCTCTGGTCTGTGTTCTGGTATCTGTGTTTTGATGACAGGGTTTCAGTGATTAAGTATTGGGTGATTCAGAGATTGATGATGCAGGTATAGTTGATGATTGTATTGCAGTTGTATCTACGGATCCAGTCTGAAAATTTATGAAACGTGGTCCCTGGAAGAAAAAGAGAAGGTTGTAACCTTCTGTAGGCTAGCACCTACGTACTAGTACATCAGCTAGTACAAGAGCTAAGGGGGTTGTAGCTCCCTTCCAGGAGAGTCTAGAGAATGAGAGAAGGTTGTAGCTTTCTGCAGGTAGAAGCCTGCATACTGGTATAAGACAACACTAGTACATAACCATTGTAAAAAGAAGTTTCTAAGTGAAAGAAGATAGAGACGAATTGTAGCAGGTGGTTTTCACCCACATTGGGTTTCCACTTTATATCATGGTGTTCATGTGTGATGATCTGTTATGTTTTACTGCTCCTGTTTACTGTTCATATGGTTAATAATATTCTGATGCACTCATTAAAGGATCAACTAATTGAATCATAAGTTTACTGGATATACGCTTGTTTCATTACACACAATTGCGTATACACGGAGTTTGCCTTAGCTGAAGTAGCGTATATGAATTTGAGTATGAAAATGAAAAAGTTATATTGATTTGATAATACTGATTCACCTCCCCCCTCTCAGTATTATTTTCAACAATTGGTATCAGAGCGGGTCCTTTAGAAGAAGCTTGATCGCTTGAAGGAAAGATCCATCAGAATGGCTAATCAAGAAAGAGAGGCATCCATCAAGCCACCAATCTTTGACGGGAGCAACTTTGTCCACTGGAAGATAAGAACCACATCATATATACAATCGCTTGGAACGGATGTTTGGGGAATCGTGGAAGGAGGATACACATATCCATCAGCAATTCCTACAGATATAGCAGAGAGAAAGCAATATGAACTCAATGCCAAAGCTGTCACTGTATTATTGGGAAGCTTGTCACAATCAGAATTTATGAAGGTCATGCATTTCAAGTTAGCCAAAGAAATATGGGACAATATCATTCTAAGCTACGAAGGAGATGAACAGGGAAAATGAGCAAAGCTTCAAACTCTCAGAATACGGTATGAAAATCTTAAAATGCATAGTAATGAAAGCATAGCTAATTACTTTCTGCGTATAGATGAGATTGTCAATTGTATGAGGAATCTGGGTGAAGAATTTAAGGAAGTTGTCTTAGTTGAAAAGGTTTTAAGAACCCTGTCTGCTAAATTTGATTCCAAAGTTTCTGCCATAGAAGAAAAGGAGGATCTGCAGAAAATCACTATGACACAGCTTCACGGAATCTTAACTGCTTTTGAGATGAGAAAAGGAGGACCATCAGATATGAGAGAAGCTGCATTCGAAGTGTTAACAAATGAATTAGGATACATTTAAGAAGGAGAAGATGAGGTAAATTTTGTCAAGAATCTTGAACGGGGATTTGGAAGGTTCAAAGGTAAGCTACCTTTCAAATGCTTTTCATGTGGTAGAGTTGGTCATTACGCTGCTAGATGTCCTCATAACAAAGGAAAGATGTCTGAAGAAGGTAATAGAAGTTATTATACCCATGATAAAAGTAATGATTCATCCAATAATGATGAATACATTAGACTTCTCATGGCATATGAAAATAAGGATGTAGAACCAGAAGAAGTTACCAGATTAAAAGAACAATTGGAGTCAGTAACTAGAGTAAGGGAGCAATTGCAGGATGTAATAAAAGATCAGAGCGTAACAATTCAGAGACTTGAATCGAAGATCCTCTCTCTAAAAGAAGATCTTAAAGAATCAAAGAAGCAAAATAAAGAAGCTCTTGAAGAACAAGAACTTGAAGTGATCGAATTAAGGCAACAAATGGAAGAAGGAAGAAAAACTGAAGAAAACATAAGGAAGCAGTATCTGGAAAAGGAAGAACAACATCAGGTTGAGGTAAATACCTTAAAAATAAAATTAGAAGAAAAGGATAAACTGTTACGATATCAAGATAGTACTAAGATTTTGGATGACATTTTTGGTAGTCAAAGATCCCCTACTATCAAAACTGGTCTTGGCTTTTGTGAATCTGTTGAAGGTGAATCTAACTCACAAGGTGAGGCAAGGAACTCTAATGAGAATTCTGAAATGATCAATAAGGAGATGAAAGGACAACCTCATCATCAGCCAAGGAAAGAAATTCATCAAAGAAAATCCTTTACTCCTAACTATGGAAGTGATAGACGATTATTTCCTCCATTGAATAATGTTGAATGTTATGTATGTCATAATCTTGGACATGTTGCAGCCAGATGCAAAGGTAGAATGGTTCAAGACCGTCACACAAGATCATCAAATTCCAGGTACTTCAAGGGATATTGTTTTGCTTGCAATATGTCTGGCCACAAAGCAATTGATTGCAATAGAAGGAACATGAAACATGTAAGATGTTATGCATGTAACAAGTTTGGACATAAAGCAAGGGAATGCAGGAGCAAGATTCAAACTCCAAAGCAAGAGGATTATACATCATCACAATTCCAGGTATTAAAGAAGACAAAACTAGAGACAGAAAGATGTGACATAACTCAGTTGGCTGACATAACAGACACAGGGGAAACTGAAAGTGAAGACCTTCAGTATTCCATCTTGCATACGCTGATATAATAAATGTAAGTCGTGTATATACACGAATCATAGGCTGCATAGTCGCGTATATGGAGCTCTAAAGAAAAGCAGCAGAACAGACTCAGGAAATGGTTCGGTTGTAGTATATGATGGTTGGCACAGGCTCAGGGGGAGCATATGTTTTGAATAATGCATTGTTGGAATTATGGTTAGAAGTCCTTGGTGATGATGCTTATTGACACATCTTGCTACTGATAATTTGATTGACCAAGAGAAAGGATTGCAGGTTATGATGGTGTAGATCATATGGTGTATGATAGTTGCTGATAACTGTCATGGTCATGTTTAGGTCCTTGATCTTTGTGAGTTCATATGATGTATTTTGGTTACCCCACTATGCATGGGATGGATGATGTAATAGTTCTTGTTGATGAGTCATGTATAAACATTTGGTATATCTTCACTTGGTTGGGTGGATGATTCTAAAAATGGTGTATTCCCACTTGGTTAGGAGAGTGATGTATAGAGTCATGTTATGCTTGCATGTGCTCAGAGGGAGCATGGACGGATTGGTACATCTTGGCATATACAAAGGGGGAGTTCAATAAGATATTTCTGCAGGTACTCATGGGGAGTATGGATAGAAGAGGGAGAGAACTTCTTGGTCTACACTTTGCCCTTGATGTCAAAGGGGGAGAGTGACTTGGTGTGGTGGTTGCCATCAAGTCCAAAGGGGGAGATTGTTGGCATTATGATACAGGTGTTTTCCTTGATGGAAATTCACTTAGAGGTATGATACAGGTTGCAACTCAAACAGAGGACAGATCTTAGTACAGCAGGTCAAGAGAGAGATATACGCAGGTTAACCTTGATGAAAGTGCGTATACACGCGGGTGAAAAGAACAAAAGGTGCGTATACGTACACACATAGGTTCATAGAAGGAAAGGGGCGTACATGTTGGAAAACTAAGTTTTGGTCCGTGGTATTTGGTCCATGGTATTTTGGTATTGGTCTGAAGCACTGACCCCAGGTATTGGGTCCAAGGTATTGGTTCTACGTGGTTTTGGACCATGGTATTGAGAGAAGCCTAAACCTATATAAGGAGAAGATCATTAGGCCAAGATGTGCAAGTGTGTATTGAATATTTGTTGAAGTGTGAGATTTAGTATACTGGTTATGGGTTTGTAATGCTTGGCTCGATCTGAATCAAGGAGGCTCCTATGCAGTTGATAAAGGTTGATGGACCGGGATCTTGAAGACTAGAATGTATGGTATGATCATGAGTAGATTTGAGTACTGATGCATGTTATTGTCTGGGTATATCTGAAGTTGGAAATTGCAACAAAGGTATAAGTAATTATCTTTAGATCTGTACGTGGGTTAGCTCTGGTAAAAGGGCGTATACACGCCGGTTTGACACAGTCAAGTAGCATATACATTATGAGATTTGATGTTTCAGGTTGTTGCTGGTTCTAGTGGTTGTTGCAGAGTTCTGGGCTCTGGTCTGTGTTCTGGTATCTGTGTTTTGGTGACAGGGTTTCAGTGATTAAGTATTGGGTGATTCAGATATTGATGATGCAGGTATAGTTGATGATTGTATTGTAGTTGTATCTATGGATCCAGTCTAAAATTTTATGAAACATGGTCCCTGGAAGAAAAAGAGAAGGTTGTAACCTTTTGTAGGCCAGCACCTACGTACTAGTACATCAGCTAGTACAAGAGCTAAGGGGGTTGTAGCTCCCTTCCAGGAGAGTCTGGAGAACGAGAGAAGGTTGTAGCCTTCTGCAGGTAGAAGCCTACATACTGGTATAAGATTGCACCAGTACATAACCATTGTAAAAAGAAGTTTCTAATTGAAAGAAGATAGAGATGAATTGCAGCAGGTGGTTTTCACCCACATTGGGTTTCCACCTTATATCATGGTGTTCATGTGTGTTGCTTATGTGTGATGATCTATTCTGTTTTACTTCTCATGTTTACTGTTCATATGGTTAATGATGTTCTGATGCACTCATTAAAGGATCAACTAACTGAATCATAAGTTTACTGGATATATGCTTGTTTCATTACACACAGTTGCGTATACACGCGGTTTGCCTTAGCTAAAGTAGCGTATATGAATCTGAGTATGAAAATGAAAAAGTTATATTGATTTGATAATACTGATTCCCCCCCACCCCCCCCCTCTCAGTATTATTTTCAACAGGACGATGAAGTTTAGGTTGTGTGAGGAACGTTCAAGGGAAGAGAGGGAAAACTCGTTCAAGTTTATCATAAGAAGTGGGTCATCCATGTGAGCACATTACTCAAGATGAAGTGAATGGTACAATTGTGAATTGTGACATTCACTTATCCAAGGTTTATGTGACAAAGGAGTTGTCTTTAGTGCGACTTTTTGGAAGCTCTTACGGTAGGTTTTTCTGGTCTAATTTCTCTAAAATTTGGCGGGAATTTATTGAAATCACAAGCTTGATGGGTAATCCTGTGCAATCGAAGTGCCCTAGCGGTTTTCCAGGGTGCTGAATCTATGTACATAGTTCAAGATTTCACCTCAAATTTTTCCACCAGATTCTGGCACCAGAAAGTCCAAAAAGTCGCACTAAAGACAACTCCTGTGACAAATTGGACAAGGATAGAAAATCTCTTTTAGAAAGAGGGAAGGGAAGAGTTGTTGAGAAAGGAAAGGGAACATTTACTGTAGAGGATGTTGCTCAACTTCTTTAGGATGTTGATTAAATTTTTCCTCTTTGATGGCATATCAGTTGTAGGCTTTAGTGCAGAGTAAAATGAAAATTATGGTGATTTTTTTTAATATTCGTATTAAATTTGATGTGCCTGAATGACCTTTTCAATTTTTAATAATGGCTTTCATTATTTATTAAGAAAAAATATTATAATATTTTAAAACATATATAATTAATAAACATATCAAAATTTAATAAATATATAATTAGAGATAAAAAATGGAAAAAATATTAAAAATAAATAGTAGTTATAAATTAGATTTATTTTATCATTATTAGAAATGATTCATATTTTAATTCATTTTATTTAAAGCTAATTAATTTAACTTATATTAGTTTTTTATTAAATCTAGATCCACCATCACTTTGAGGGCATGAAGTCTCTTTTCACTCTAAAAGAGGTTGCATCTCAAGATATTATATTGATTTAAAATGTCTTATAATAATATAATCATTAAATTTTTTTTAATTCTAATTCTAATTATTATTTGATGATTTCGTCAAAATTTTAAATATGTGACCTTACAACATCTTTACCGTACAAGTTGGAAGTTGTATCTCAGTGCAATATGACTTAATGCTTACAATAAACTCTTTTTTTTTTTTTTTTTTAATTTTCTATATATAAAATCAATGCTAGGCCATATCACATTTAAAAATTATAAAAAATGAAAAAATGCATATATATGATTATATGTATTTATTAAGATTATATATATATATTATATATATATATATATATTATATAAATATAATCTCAAGGTAGTTTTGGTTGAGTCCCTGTCTTTAAAGCACCTTTTCTATTGAGAGGTCGCAAGTTCAATTCTCTCAACACCCTTGGGGTTAGGATTTGTGGTTGCGCTGACATGAAGTGATCCCATCGGGTGGATATTCCTGGTACATATATTCCACAGATGTAGTGGTCACTAATCTTCGGGGGCAGTGAACCCCCCCAGCCCACCCACACACATCAAATTTTAGTCACTTGTGGATATCTCGGGTGGTTGGGCAGAATGGTTGTTATCTTCCTCACCTAGGTTCAAATCCCCTCTAATGACATGATGAACAATGTTGTAATGGATTCATGCCTATAAATATTGTTGTATTGGCTTCTAGCCTTGTGAACCCTTTTTGGGCTTGCCCAATACTAGCAAACTCACTTTAGCCCTCGGGCTAAGAGTGAGGTTGATTTCTTTCCTCGGGAAAAAATAAAAAATAAAATATTATATATATATATGTATTTATACACGCGCGCACACACACACACACACATTATTTTTATGTGTATTATTGATAAATACCATGATAGACCTATCTTAACTCCAACTCTAGTGCAAATTTAAGATGGATCCATAGTAATAATATAATAAAAGCTAAACTTTTCTAATGTTTTGTTTTGTTTTTGTTTGTTTGTTTGTTTGTTTGTTTGTTTTTTTTTTTTGTTTTTTTTGTTTTTTGTTTTTTTTGTTTTTTTTTTTTGTTTTTTTTGTTTTTTTTTAATTTAAAATTTGGATTGCCTGCTAACAATGTGTTACAATTTAGTATTGATGTGGTTCACCATTGGACAATCATAACCAAATATAGGAATTCAAACTTTTCAAAAAAGCTCAAGTCCAAAATCTAACCCCGTGAGCTATAGCTTGAAGTCTAAAAATAGTAGTTGAGCCTCAAGGGCATGTATTAAAATGATACATGCAAAAATGATGCACAAAGACTAACAAACTAATAAGGAAAATCATCAGAAGGAGTGATCAAAGTCAGTGGCTTCTACTTGGATGGGCTCTTTGTTGCTACCAGGAAAGCAACTTGGTTATGGATGAAGGCCCATGTGTCTTTCAATGTGCCCAAGACTTCTATCCATGGTTTCTAGTTGCCTTTGCATGCACTCTAGGAGTAGCATCATGTCTTCTCTGGTGGCATTTATATCAAGGAGAACCTTGCCAAGGAGGAATTTAAGGTGAAAATATATGTCCACAATGTACATATATTGGGTGTATTTGTCCCTGGTGTGACTAGGAACAAGTACCCACTATGCAACTTTAGTTAGGCTCACTTCATAGTCGATGAGGGCGTGTCATCCATCTGCCAATTCTAGTTCCACCTGAGTTAGTTCATCTTCAACGAGTTGCGGGATTTGTTCTTGAAACCTAGTGTAACGCCCCCTCCCAACCCCAAAACCCCACTAGAGTTAGAAGGGATAGTCACTTAGAAGATACAGTTCCCAAGGTGCATTTATGGGAAGGTGACCTAACATTTTCTACTTTTTCCAACTTTCTTAAAACTTCCAATAGATGACATCATTGCGTCCATCTCATCGAAAAAATTCCAACAACATAAAATTTTCCTCAATTTGACTTATGCATTAAGAGTTATTCCTTCTTAAAGATGAGCCTTTGTTTATCTTCACACATCACCTTGGCCTCCATGTGACAAGCACTCAACGAACCACATGGTAGGTGACTAGGAAACACCGCCACTGTGGATAACCCACCGAACGAGCGGTATAAACAACTAGTTGCAAGTCGGTCCATTCCTCTGGTGCACATTTTATTTTCATTTATGGGTCTGACCCCCAACCTCCAACCTAAGTCGAGATTGGGGTCGAATCTCCTCCTCTTGGCGCGGTAACATGCTAGTTGGGATCAACCTGACCCCTAACCTATTTGACCTCCCTACTTCACCTAAACCCTGACCTTTTCTGAGCTCCCGACTCCCACCAACTCTACAGTCAGCCCACTAGGGTCTGCCCCCCCAACTGACCTTCCAACCTCTAGCCTGTGGACAATCCCAAAACTTAACTTTAAGTCATTTTCAACGTTTTAGCAGAGCTTCTAAAGGTGATTTTTTTCCACGATTTTTCTACGTTTTCTTAAGCTTTTCAAGCATTAGTTCCAAAAACTTGCTTGATAGTTAATTTCAGGGAGATTGAGCATAACTTGGCTATCAATTTCTCGATGGAATGATGCCAAACAAAAAGTATTTTCAAGAGAAAATATTTCTCAAAACATAGAGAGTTTTAATAAATCATAATAACACAAAACCTTCTTTTCCTTAGGCACAATCAATCCTCTTAGCTGGGTATCATTGAACCAGGTTTACAATCCATACATATACATAAATCAATCTTCACATAACACATATAATTACTAGGGATGGAAACTAGTCTCCTTCCCTTCAGTTCTGCAGGACAAATAAGCAGATTGAAACCATGCTAACTTGTTCATCAACATAGCACACAATCAACATGATTTCAAATCATTCATGTATAATCACTACATGTAGTTCAAATCTAGCATTATCACAGTGAAATAATCTTTGCATACAGGACGTTAGTATAAAATCATGCATCTCATGCAGTCATGCTTCCACATCTTCATGTAACTTGTAATAGGAAATTTACACACAACAGACATGCACAATGTTGGTAAGAGCTTGTAATAGACAAAATCATATCACTGCCACATGAAAGATATGAATGTTGATTATTGCATGAACGTAACCCTTTCAACCACATGTTGTTCCAGTGCCTTAATAACATGAACCATGAACAATGAAGTTAATAACATTAGTTCAGGCCAACAATGCAATGTATACCAGACCCACCTTCCAACTCATACAATCTATCAAGGTTATCAACCCAAATTTCATTACTATTACAACAACAAGAAAACACATGGAATAAAGCATTTATCTATGAGAAATTTGAACTCTTTATGTGAAAACATAGATGCAATGTTATGTTAAGTCCAAGAACATAAAATAATTCATTCAAGCCTATGAAATGATACCATCTACCATACCAAAATATAAGGCTTATTTAGGCCCGAGTTATGATAAAATGGAAATGTAGTCCTACTGACTTGGGCATACATTATTGAAAAGATTATAAGGCATCCATATGAAGTAACAAGTCAATAAGGACTAGAGAGGAGAAATCATTAACATTGTTACACAAGAACATGATTAGTGCTAATAAGAGCCTACATCAAAACAAGAAACATGCCATTGTAAATATGAATGGATCTCCATGCTACTTATTGTAAAAAAGGTGATGAACACACATGTAGTTTGCAATAAAACTTCGGTTGAGCATTGTAAATAGAGTCAACTCACAATTCATAACCTCGTTGCTTGATTCCAACACCTTTTTAATAGTGCCAATAACATACTAGTTAGCTTATATAGAAATACAACTCAAACTGAAATTTTAAACAAGGATAGAATCAAGTCACATAAAAATTGTAAATACTTATTAATTGTCATAAAAAACATACGAACACTTATCTTGAAAGTTGTGGGGCAACTGAGTCTGGGACTATGACTCTCCACCCAACCATAGACAACTACAACCAAGCTCACTTGCAATTGACACACTAAGTCAAATTCCAGAGATTGAGGGGTCTTTTGCTCTGAGTTCTTTTTTTTGACAGTTTTACTACCCTCTCTCAGTAGTTTCAATGGATTCTATTCCTTCTCCGCTACATTGTTCCAGCGACTTGAATTCTCTCTCTCTCTCTGTCTCTCTCTATATCTCTCTCTCTCTGCATTGTTGCTGCGCAGTTCCTCTTCTGCACTACCCCTTGCGGCTTAATTCCTATCTCCTTGTCTTGTGCTCCCTCTCTTTTGTTGTCTCTTGTGTTTCCTAACGATAACCCCTCCCCTTGCTTTCTAAATGATATTTTATTTCCTTCCTGTTGCGTTGTCCCTGATTGTTCGAATTACAAACCACCTTCCTTCTAACAATGACCTTTTCCTGCCACAATATTTGCAGCCAATAGGAAGGGTGCCACCTGTCCAACTACCCTCAAGTCCAACTACTATACTAGCTGGAAACCTATCCTTTTTCCTCTTTTATTTCTTGTCCTTTTTCCTTGTAAAATTTACTAAAGCAAGCATGGGACTACGTACTCCTCTTGCACCCATCAATTTTGAAAGTACCAGGCCATTAAATTTCACCACCTAGCCTTCAAGAGATGACATGACCACCTCATATTTTACTTTCTTACAACAAGAAAAATCTCCAACCACCCATGCAAGTGAACTCCCCCAGCCTCTGGAATTTGTGTCCCTTAACTTAGCCCATATTTTTTTTGTAATTAACATACATGACATATTTATAGTGCATTTCACAAATGGAAACATAATTGGGGCTATCATGCCTAGCCACTAAGGTTTCTACTCTCAGTTGAGCCCTGTTTTTTCCATGCTCTTGGTAATAAGACACACCTTGATTGACTTGTTCTTGTTGACACGACATAGCTTATTGCTTAAGATGAGAATGGGAGGCTGGAAAGAAAAAGAAAGTGGTTGGCCCAAGGTTAAATATCTTGGAGAAACTTGAGGGATGGAGTAAGGAGAATGATGTCTTGGATAAGGGGTTGAGGCTTCCAACTTTGAAAATGTTATAAGAGGATGATGAGGATCTATCTGACCCACACTAAGTGGAAAGCCTAGTGCTAGCTCCACTACAGAGAACTATAAACCACATGAAAATGACCACAGTGAGAGTTAAAACAAAATGATTAGAAGAATAGACCATAAACATGCTAAGAGTAGTGTGAACACGCTCTACAACTAGCACAAAGAGTGGAATGAGGGAGGAATGAGCCTTCAAGATTAACTATTTCCTTTAACAACTGAGCTACAAAGTAAGAGGTTCCAACCACAAACAATGAAGTTGCTAGGAAACTGTAGAGGGTGGCCAATGATGCCAACCTGTGTATCCAAATCCACTACCAGAGATTATAGAATTCTAGAATGGTCATAGAAAACAGAGACATAACACCATAATCCCATAATACTTCTACCTAGTATAAAGACAACCAAGTTGAGGAGGAGAATTTGGGCCTAAAATTTGGTCTGAGTGTGAGAATTATTTAGAGACCTACTAACAAACAAGGCATAATAAAGACCTAGAGAAGAGTGCCAAAGCTAAATGTCTTAGCTTTCTTGGGATTAAATATCAAATTAATGAGGCTAAGCAACATGATAGGCCTCATGAGTGAACTCAATACCATGGAAAAAATGAAATTGGGGTGGAATATTGAATGTCGCGAGTAGTGGATAGTGGAATGGAGGACGAGCTTTCAGTGTGTGATACAACTCCCATTCCCGTCACATGGGATTTACAAACCACAAGTCAGACGTGTTTCCATGCCCCTTGGGTGTGTGTCTTGGTGGGATGGCGGTAGCCCGCTGCCACCCTATCACATGTTTGAGTCCCCATCCAAGGATAAACTTTTATAATGTTAAATATTAACAAAATTAGAAATAATTAACTCGCAATCATGTAATTAATAATAATTATAATTTCAAAGGATATTAGCTTGAGTGGTTTGATGAACAATTTGTTTCCTTGGAAGCATGGGTTCAAGTCTCTATAGACATGTTGTAATTGGATCGTTAGAAAAATTTATGAAATAGTTGTATTTAGTGTAATATTGGTAGTCGATCTGATCGAAGTTACTAATTCTCTAGAAATTCTCATTTCGGTTAAAATAATATGTAATAAATATGAAAGTTTGTTAAGTTTTGTTTATCATAAAATTCTTCTAAATTTGGGAGGTCGGAGTGGAAGGGGTTATTTTTTGCCTCGACGAAGAAAAGGAGATAGTGCAGAATTCTTCCATGTAAAGAGGAATCACAATTCATTAGCAGATGCAATGGAAAATAAGGATATCAATATGGAAAAATGAACTTAATTCCAGAATGGTCATAGAACCCAGATATATAACACCATAATCCCATAATCCTTCTACGTAGTATAAAGAAAACCGAGCCAAGGAGGAGAATTTGGGCCTAAATTTTGGTATGTGTGAGAATTATTGACAGACCTCCCAATTAAAAAGGCATAATAAAGACCTAGATAAGAGGTCCATAGCTAAATGTCTTAGCTTTCTCGGGATTAAATATCAAATTAATGAGGTTGAGAAACATGATAGGCCTCATGAGTGAACTCAATACCATGGAAAAATGAAATCAGGGTGGAATATTGAATGTTGAATCGAGTAGTGGATAGTGGAATGGAGGACGAGCTTTCAGTGTGTGATAAAACTCCCATGCCCATCACATGGGATTTACAAACCACAAGTTAGGCACATTTCCATATGCCTTAGGTGTGTGTATTGGTGGGATGGTGGTAGCCCACTGCCACCCTCTCACGTGTTTGAGCCCCCATCCAAGGATAAAATTTTATAATGTTAAATATTAACAAAGTTAGAAATAATTAACTCGCAATCATGTAATTAATAATAATTATAATGTCAAAGGATAATAGCTTGAGTGGTTTGATGAACAATTTGTTTCCTCAACTTCATGGGTTCAAGTCTCCAGAGACATGTTGTAATTGGCTCGTTAGCAGGATTTATGAAATGATCAAAGTTACTAATTCTCTAGAAATTCTCATTTTGGTTAAAATAATATGTAATAAATATGAAAGTGTGTTAAGTTTTGTTTATCATAAAATGCTTTTAAATTTGGGAGGTAATTGGCTCGTTAGCAGGATTTATGAAATGATCAAAGTTACTAATTCTCTAGAAATTCTCATTTTGGTTAAAATAATATGTAATAAATATGAAAGTGTGTTAAGTTTTGTTTATCATAAAATGCTTTTAAATTTGGGAGGTCAGAGCGGAAGGGGTTATCTTATGGCTCGTTAGCAGGATTTATGAAATGATCAAAGTTACTAATTCTCTAGAAATTCTCATTTTGGTTAAAATAATATGTAATAAATATGAAAGTGTGTTAAGTTTTGTTTATCATAAAATGCTTTTAAATTTGGGAGGTCAGAGCGAAAGGGGTTATCTTATGCCCCAAAGAAGAAAAAGATATAGTGTGGAATTATTCCATGTAAAGAGGAATCACAATTCATCGGTAAATGCAATGGAAAATAAAGATATCAATATGGAAAAATGAACATTAGAAATGGATGGTAATCCCAACTTCAAGGATTTTCCATGGTAGGTATTAAATCAAGGATGAAATTATATGTCACTATTGCCCTCACTAATTGAATCAAAGAAAGGGAAGTTGCAGTCTTGTTGTCAAAATGAACTCAACAATTTCATTCAACAACCTGTTAGTCATATTGTTATGGAATCCATCTCGTCTCAAAGTGGCATGGACTCGTGTACCCACTTGGAGTTCCCACACATCCCCAGATTATGAGGGGACATACAGAGGTTGCTTTTTGATTTTAATTTTGAATTGAAGTGTGATGTTAGCACCTCTGCGAAGGAGATCTCAGAACCACGCTTGAACAAAAAAACATTAATGGAGAAATACTGAGATTATAGGTTGGAAATCATGGCTATGGATTGTTTTTCAATTATATGTAAAATCAGTTTTTTAGCTATCTTATGAGTCTGGTCATCATTGATATGGGAACCAAATCTTTTATCTGTTATCTACAGACTATGATGTATATATTGTCTCAATATAATATAACAAACCATAATGTATATATTACCTCAATATAATATATTGCTTTTCCTTCGGAAAAGAAAAAAAAAATCATGGCTATGGATCTTCACCTCCGGCGGCTGTAGAGAAATCAATGCAATAATCAAGGTGAAAGGATGAATGTTGGTGAAGCAAAATCAAAATGATTTAGATATAAAAAGAGAAAGGTGTGTTTTGAAAGTTACTTGTCGCCCAATTGGTATATTTTCTGCCTGTAGGAAATATCAGGAAGAATTTCTTCTGTATTAATGGAGAATCATCGAATTCTGGGGCAGGAGGAGAATGAATATCATTTATCCATCCTATCAACGTCAATGGAGTTTTTAATCAGTTTGATTTCTCAGCAGGGAGATATGATTTTAATTGAATCTAGAGCACATAATAAGCTGGTGAATCAAAAGCTTGACTTGATGGAGGCTACGCTATGAAGGCTACAGGTGTCATCTAACTGCTTGAATGAAAAAATTGGCATCATGGACATTCCTTCTAAATTTGAATAAATCAGGGAGAGCAGTCAGGAAGATGAAGGTCGCAAAGCGCAACAGGAGTCGATACCGGATTCTCATGCGAAGGAATCCGCTTTGTCTGATTCAGAAAATTATGGAATTGAAGAGCCACCTGTACAAGGGGCTCGTCATGTTGAAGAGTTTAATTTCTTGACGCTTTAAGTTATGTTGTGTAAGTTCATAGTTACATTAAGCATTTCTCTGGAAAATCTATAACGATATCATCTTTAGGAAACTGACATGTAATAGAAGAGCAAACAAAAGCAGTGTGTTTTGGAATTTTTTGAATGCAGAGGAAGACATCTATGTCACTAATGTAAAAATTTATGGCCTTCAAATCGAACTGCATTAATATAAAGCATATAATCACTTAAAAAAAACTTTTAAATCATAATTTTATTTAAAGGTATTTATTATTTGGAAAATTAAATTATAAACATGTTAATAAAATGATTTAATGGTAGATTTTTATTTAAGTTAATTTTTTTTTAAGGGAAATCATGTTAATTTTTTAGATTGTTCTATGTTGTTACAATTATTTCAGCTCAATTCAATTCTTTATTTAGGAATGCATCCAATTATTAACAATGTTTCCAATCATAAACAATAATTAAAGATAAAACAATATATGCAATGACAAAGGAGACAATAACACAACCACAAGAGACACCATATTGGTCAAAGACAAGGGAAAAATGCCACTAAGGGGAAAACCCTTTGAAATCTTCTTTTTATTAGATTGTCATAAAATGTTTCAGCATAGAGTACAATGAGCCCAATACATAATCATCCAACAAATATTTACCCAATTCAAATTAGAAGCAAGCTTCCAAAATTACTGTACAATAGAGAGAAACCTTTCAACCTTTAGACATCTGCAGTCAAATGCGGTCAACTGTCAAACCCTTGCTCAAAACGCTAGTCACACTCTTCAAGTTGTTCTCTAAGTCACTGTGTCTTCCCGGTCACTTCTTGAGATACTATGAGCGAGTGACTATGACTTCCTAGTCACTCTTTGAAGCATTGAAAGTGAGCAACTATGGTCGAATCTACCCAGAACTATCTTAGAGCCTTGGTTGCACCCTTCAAGATGTTATGCGAGCGACTGTGGTTTCCCAGTCACTCTCTGAAGCATTGTGAGCATGCAAATGTAGTCAGATCCGACCTTCAGCAAGCATGCTACCAAAAAAAAAACCTTAAACATGTGTAAGCCTCATACCTGTAATTTTGGACCTTGTGTGGACATCCTTCGTTAAACCTGTGTGAACCAAACAATAGAAGAAGAGAAGAATATGCTTGATGATGATGATCAAATGAGCTTGAGGTCTCTTGTATCTATAGGCTTCTATGGGGGTCAATCTAATGTTGAAGCCGACCTGTCCAATTGTACATGTGTGTGAGGCTGATATGTCAGAATGTACATGAGTGCATACATAAATTCAAAAACAAACTTCTGCTTGTCCGAATGAGGTGATATTTAGGTCGGTTTTGGTCCTCTCAAAAAGAGGATTTCAATGCAATCATCATCTTCATCATATGAGATGTACAAGGTGGAATTTGACCCTAGTTGCATAAGTTAATAGTCCCTATCAACTAGGAATAATTCCACCTGCCAATATATGTTTATTAACAATCATATCATCGTGTCATGTCGTGTCCATATCTTCTCAACTCTATCTGCTGAAACATTATCAAATATTAAATAAGAATAATTGGGGAGCATTAGCTTCCACCCTCTATCTCATGGGGGAGACACATATCTGAACCCCATATCGAGCAATAGGATCTCCAAGCACACAGGGGAGCACATCTCAACCCTGGAATCACATCGGGGAGCTCATTCTCAACCCATAACCACAAAGGGGATAAAATATCAACCCAATCATATTGCCTATCGATCTTCCCATCATTTACCCTCAAAATTCATGACATAGAATACCTACATCATGATAAAATTGGTTTTTACACCCCAATTACACTCTCAACCCGTTGGCCAAACGAGGAGCATTATTCCCCAAAAGCTTGGCCCGTGGGTATGATGCCAATTGGGGTATACTCTACATAAACCAGATAGGAGAGCAGCATATCCAACCTTATGGATCGATAGGGGAAAATTATATCCAACCTTGTGGGTAATAGATAGGGGTAATTCACTATTGTCTAGAGATCCCTCAACCCTAGGATTCCTCTGTCTCAATTCCTCACCCTGGAAGCTCAATAGAGGGGGAAGAGTTGGCTCAGTGTCCTCGATCAATGTTTCCCCTTATCAGGAGGGGTCACATCAATCAGTCCAAGATGCTTTATGAATATCAAGAACTTCCATTTCGGTAAGTCCATGGTGAGAATATCTGCAATATGCTCATCTGTAGATATGTGATGTAGTCTAACGATTCCTCTCTGGACCATGTCTCGAATGAAGTGATATCAGATCTCTATGTTCTTGGACTTGTCATGAAATACTATTTTCTTTTCTAGATGGATCCCACTCTTGTTGTTGTAATATATCACAGGATCTGCTCAAATAGCTCTCCAAAGAGCTTGCTTGACCAAATTGCTTTGCAGCTAGCCATGCTAGCGACAATATATTATGCCTTAGAAATACTCAAAGCTACAAACTTCTGCTTCCCGCTCATCCAAGATATCATGGTAGATCCAAGACTGAAACAACATCCATATGTACTCTTCCTATCGATAACATTTCCTACCTAGTCAACATCAATGTATCCATGAAGTCGAACATCTCCGGCATAATATCTCAGATCAAGTGTGATCGTCCCATGCAAACATCTCAAAATGTGTTTGGCAACGATCTAATGTGCATGGAGAGGTTTGGTCATGAATTGATTCAATGTGTTAACTGCATAGCATATGTCTAGAT
Organism: Pinus taeda; assembly: GCA_000404065.3. Classification (NCBI taxonomy): domain Eukaryota; kingdom Viridiplantae; phylum Streptophyta; class Pinopsida; order Pinales; family Pinaceae; genus Pinus; species Pinus taeda. The sequence continues at coordinate 308,514 of APFE031479316.1, forward strand.
GGGTGTTTACTAAGAACATCAGAACCCCAATCAACTATCTATACTTGGATGGATTCACCAAATCTAGTCCTGCAGTTTCTCCACGTAACTTCTTGAAGTTCATTTCCATCGATGTGGCCATGGACTTGCATTCTGTCATTCCAAATCTCTCTAACAACTTCACAACATATTTGCCTTGTGAAAGGAAAATCTCACCATGCGTTTACCACACCTCAAGGCCTAGAAAGTAGTGCATGAGTCCAAGGTCCTTCATCTCGAATTCAGAGGCTAGCTCCCTCTTACACTCGATCATCAGAGGCTCACTACCTGTCAAGAATAGATGATCAAAATATAAAACCAAAATCAATGGCATACCTTGGACTACCTTGAAGTAGATGTTGAGATCAACATTACTTCTTGTGAATCAAAACTTCACTAAATAATTTTCTATGCAGGCGTACCATGCTCTGGGGGCTTGCTTCAAACCATACAATTCCTTCTTCACCCTGTAAAAATGTGTCTTTCTATCCTCTACCTCAAATCCCTGTGGCTTCTCAACATAAAGTTATTCTTGTAACATGCCATGGAGGAATGCATTCTTTATGTCCATTTGATGAAGAGTCCATCCTTGACTTGTAGCAAGGGCTATTATTGAATGAATGGTTATGTATTGAGCCATAGGTGAAAATATATAATCATAATCCTCTCCCTCTTTCTGTGAGAATCCTCGAGCCATGAACCTTTCCTTGTATTTCTCAGTGCTACCATCAATTCCATGCTTGATCTTGAATAACCATTTTGAAGTCACCACATATTTCCCCTTCAGTCTTGGCACAACATCCCATACATCATTCTTCATGATTGATTCATATTCCTTAACCATATCATCTTTCCAAACTTGTTCTTTTACATCTTCTTCGAATGTGGAAGGTTAATCTTGAATCATAGGGCTCATGGCTGCAACATATCCCTGGTACCTACATGGCTACTTCCTTTCTGTAAATTATCTTTGAACATGAACATGTCTCTCAACATCCTGTAGAGTGTCACTTAGCCAAAGTGGTATCTTCCTAGTAGGAGGATCACTTGGAAGAGGATCTAAGAGATCCATAGGCTCCATGGGATCATCAACAATATCAGTCTCAGACTCGGGCAAGGAAGGACCATCTAGAATATCCCTTTCACCATTCCTCTTCTTGGGAGGAGGAGGTGTAGGAAGGTCTTTGGATTTTCCAAGAGCAACATCTTCATTGAATCTTACATCCTTGCTAATTTCAACTTTCCTTTGACCGGGAATATATATTCTATATGCTTTAGAATTTTCACAATAACAAATAAACATACCTTTTCTTCATGTAGCCTCCAACTTGTTCCTTTGTTCCTTTGGGACATGAAAATATATGAAACATATAAAGATACAAATATGGCTAATGTCAGGCTTGACACCTGTGAACACTTCTTCGGGGGTCTTGTTTTCCAATGCTTGATGAGGCACCCTTTTTTAAACATATACAACAACATGCATTACTTCTCCCCAAAGGAACTTTGGAATTTTTTTATCATGCAGCATGGCATGGGAAACTTCTTATATATTATGTTCTTCCTTTCCGCTAATCCATTTTGTTCAGGTGTATATGGCACAATTGTATCCTTCTTTCTTGAAAAATGTTATGAACTCATTTGACATTTATTCCCCACCAGTATAGAACCTAAATACCTTGATTCTCTTCCCTGTTTGATTTTCAAATCAAAGCTTTGAACTCCTTAGACATTTCGAAGGATTCATCCTTGTGCTTCAAATAGTATATCCATGTTTTTCTAGAGAATTCATCAATGAAGGTGATATAATAGAGATGGCCACCAGTAGACTTCACATGCATTGGACCACATATATCGGAATGGATGAGATGGAGGATGTCATTTGTCTTGTTCTCACTAGAGGGGAATGGTCCCCTTGTCTTCTTTCCATTCACACAACTAGAGAATACCATCATGATGGGCATGAACATCGGGAATACTAGAGACTAATTTCTTCAATTTCAAATGATCATCATAATGTATATGAGCCAACCTTTGGTGCCGTAACTCGCTTAGATGATTAATATTATGAACCAATTCTAGAAGTGGTCTTCCAGTGAATCTATAGAGTCCTTCAAATCTTGATCCTAATGTGAATGCATCTCTCATAGGTGATAGACCAAGCTAGAAATTTTGCCTTGATGAAGGAAACCCTCATCCCTTTATCTTCCAAAGTAGATATGGATACCAAAGTATTCATTAATCCTGGCACATACCTAACATCATACATAAAAAATTATTCCCCAAAATTCAAATGAAATTTTATGGACCCAAAACCATTCACAAGATGAGTGGAGTTATCTCCAAGAATAATCTTCATCTTAGTCTCCCTCTCTACTAAATTAGAGAGAACTTCCTTATATCCAGAGAAATGATGAGTGGCCTCACTATCAACCAACCAATTATCCCACAAATCCGAAGGAGAAGAACTAGTAAGGGAAGAAATAAGAATGTATTCAGATTGATTTATAACATTAATTTCACACCTCAGAAATCTTGACTTCTTTTGAGGATGACGATCTTCTTCATGGTCGCTTGAGGTATATATTCTTCTTCTTTTATATCTTTTATCGCGGTCATTTCTTCAATCATCTTTTCTTCTTTGATTATTGTATTTGTTGTTGTTGCTTCTAGTGTTGTAGCATGGACCTTTGTTCTTCTCGGGACAATATCGTGCATAATGACCCTTCTTGTGACAATTATAACATTCAATATGAGATGTTGTTCTATCATGCTTTCTTTTTGCATTTTTAGGAGGAGGATTTCTTGATGGAAATCCTTTTCCTTTCTTCTTCTTTTTGTCATGAGGGATATATGCAAGGTTCTCTCCTTCATGTTTTGAATTCTTCCTCTAGATATCACCCTTGATTATTCTTGTGTAAGCTTTCCAAAAATTTCATGAAATGAAAGAAGGACATTGTTGTTGCTTATAGTAGTAATGAAGGTTTCCCAAATGGGAGGGAGACATCTAAGAGTCACAATCACTAATTCCATGTCATGCACAGATTCTACAACTCTATGCAATTGATCTCTAAGGTGAGATATCCTCATGATATAGGATTATACAACTTCTCCTTTGTTCATCTTGGCATCTTTGAGTTGATATTTCAAAGTGATGATCTCATTCAAATTTTTGCTTTCATACAAGCCAACTACCTTATCATACATATCTTTGGACTTCCTTAAATTCCCAACATATGCAAGTAAATGATATTCTAAACCACAAACTATAATTTTCTTTTCTTTGGAATCACCTTTCTTGCACCCGTTTTTGAGAGAAGCGGAAGAATTTTATGGAGGCTTGGGCATTCTTCCTTGAATATGCTCCAACACATAATTGTTGTTAGCTATGATCTCCAACCTAACTTTCCACGCAACAAATTTAGATGAGTCACCCAACTTCTCATGCTCCTTGAAGGTAGATGAAGACATCTTGACTTTGATTGGACAAGCTCCTTCAACTTTCCAAAGGTGATGGCTTCAATGCTTGTCTCCTTTTGGGCTTGTCCTTCACCTTAGCTATGATACCTTGTTAATTTTCCAGATTGTTCTATGTTGTTAGAATTACTTCAGCCCAATTCAATTCTTCATTTAGAAATGCATCCAATTATTAACAACGTTTTCAATCATAAACAATAATTGAAGATAGAAAATATATGTAATGACAAAGGAGAAAATACCACAACCACAAGATACACTAGATTGGTCAAAGACCAGGGAAAAACCCCACTAGGAGAAAAACCCTTTAAAATATTCTTCTTATTAGATTATCAAAAAAAGTTTGAGCAGAGAGTACAATGAGCCCAATACATAATCATCCAACAAATATGTACACAATACAAATTAGAAGAAGACTTCCAGAATTACTGTACAAAAGAGAGAAACCTTCAAACCTTTTGACATTTGCAGTCAACTGTGGTCAACTATCAAACCCTATCTCAGAACTCCAGTCACACTCATTAAGTTATTCTATGAGCGACTGTGTCTTCTCGGTCGCTCCCTAAGACACTGCAAGTGAGCAACTATGACTTCCTCGTCACTCTTTGAAGCACTGAAAACGAGTGACTGTAGTTGGATCTGCCCATAACTATCTTAGAGCCTCGGCCACACCATTCAATATGTTATGCAAGCATCTGTGGCTTCCCAGTTTCTCTCTGAAGCATTAAGATTGTGCGAGTGTAGTCAGATCTAACCTGCGACAAGCGTGCTATAGGAAAATAGAAACCCTAAACACGTGTGAGCTTCAAACCTGTAATTTCAGACCTTGCACGAACATCCTTTGTTAGACCTATGTGAACAAAACAATAGAATATGCTTGATGATGATGATCAAATGAGCTTGAGGTCTCTTGTATTTATAGGCTCTATGGGGGTCCATTTGGTGTTGAGGCCGACCTGTCCCAATGTACATAAGTAGGTACGTTGAGGCCGACCTGTCCCAATGTACATAAGTAGGTACATAAATTCAAAAACCAACTTATGATTGTCCAAATGTGGTGATCTTTTGGTCGATTTTTGGTCCTCTCGAAAAGAGTAATTCAATGAAATAATCATATTTGTCATATGAGCTATCCAAGGTGGAATTTTACCCTAGTTGCATAAATTAACAAATCATCCTCCCTCTCTTAGCCCCAAGGTGAGAGTGAGGGTCAATACAACAATATTCATAGGCACATAGTCATTATAACAATATTTCCTCATCATCAAGTCACTCATAGGAAATGGAACCTAGGTAGGTGGGGTAGATAACAACTATTTTACCCAACCATGCTAGATAACCCCAATTGACAATTTAAGTTATTTATTATTTGAAAAATTAAATTATAAATAAATTAATAAATAGTTTTATGGCAATTTTAATTAGATTAATATGGAAAATGTAGATTGGAATTTCTTTTTATTTCATTTTTTTTTCTAATATTAAGATATTTAATAAAACAATCATATATTAATTTTAGCATAAATTTTTACTTAAGTTAATTTTTAGTTTTTTGTTTGCAATGTGAATCCTGAGATGGCTAGTATGCCTAACCTATGGCTTGAGTAGTGTGACCTAGGGCATCTAAACCATCAAAATCACTTGTGGATTGCACCCGACCTAGGACACACCAGATGTTAGCATGGTTGGACTTTTTTTCCACGAAATTTCAAACTGGTGACCATTACGCCACGAAGTGCCTGAATAGAACACATTGTCACCGTTTACTCTACACCTCGTGGGCTTTATTTAAGTTAATTATTATTTGAAAAATCAAATTATAAATAAATTAATAAATAATAATTTAATGATAAGATTTAATTTGATTATATAGTGAGAAATTTAGAGTTGGACTCTAAAAAATATTTAAAAATTTTTAAAATAAAAATAAAATAGAGTAATTTTAATTATATTAACTATTCATTGATAAAATTCTATTTCACCCTACTTAATTATAGTGATTCTTAATTTGTGAAGAGATTTGTTATAATATCTTGCTTATCAATACCACATGTTTTAAAAAACCATAACTCATGATATATATATATATATAATATATATTATTATATATATATATATAATTTTATAACTTTTTTTAAACTAAATTAAATAACGAAAAAGGCATAGCTACTTTTGCGATAAATATTAATGGAGTAGTCTTTAAGTGCGTCTTTTTGGAGTTTCCGACGCATTTCTTGTCATAATTTGGAGAAAAAATTTGTGGTCAAATCTTGATTTGTGTTGTTTAAACTGGTTTTTTGACAACATATATGGATTCAACACCCTCAAAAACCCTTATGGCACTTTGATTGTGAAGAGTTCAACTGCCAAACTTGTGATTTTAAAGAATCCCTGCTAAATTCTAGGCAAATTAGATTGGAAAATAAACTAGAAAACTTTCCAAAAAGTCACACTTAAAGACTACTCGAATCTTAATCCGCTCTACTACTAAAAATATTCCATAAATAATCCATAAAGGTTAAATCTCTACCATCCACCTATTAAGTTTTAATAATTAAATTAAAATTTTGAAAGCATATTCCAAAATAGACATGCATATCGACATAATAATTTACCTTATAAGAATTAATCATATTTGAAAATAATGATTTAATCAAATAAATATATAATATTTTATCCATTAAAATTTTAATAATATAAAATTTAAGTAATAATAATTATTAAGAATATGTCAAAGTAGAAGAGCTAGAGTGAAGCTAGTGGGTTTAATTCCCCCCTCCACCCAGGTTCTATCCTCTAGATATATTTTAACCCCTATGGAAAATAATTGTACAAATTGATAATTTTTGTTGAGAAAAGAATCCTATGAACCCGAAAGGGCAAGAATCTTTGAATATATTGAAATTGAGGTGACCAATTACTATTAAAAAAATATTAAAAATGATCATAATTAAAATTGCAAAATAATAACCTTTTATATTAAACTTAAAATTGCAACATAGTTATGTTCAAGCATTTCCAGATTACTCACATTAGATGGGGCGTCTAGGGTGAAAAAGGGGAGGGGGCAATGAGTTTCCATCACCACACCTAGCCAAGTGGCTAGGGGACATGGAAACATGCCCCCATAAAGCGTTTTATGGCACTATTGATCTCAAGACCTCACCTTATGTGAGTCGAATATAATACACTTGAACTCATGCCAAATCATTACCCCCTTATAGAATGTCTATCATCATTTCAAGCTGCTTTTCATGCTTCTACTCATGTGATGATCATTCCCACTGCAATATAGCTTATGACTCTCTCCTCTACAGTGCAATTCACATTTGGTGTTGTTGGGTATTAGATCCCCCCATCTACGACTCTAGTCTCGACTCTTGCTAATCTGAATTGGGGTCACTAGCCAGCCCACCTCCTTGAGCCTTGGTTAAGCCCTGCCCTTCTGTTCTTGGTACACGATCGCCCTAATTGGAGTTTAAATGGAAATTTCCAATTGTTAGTCTAGAGTATATGACTTGCCCAATTGTTTCCCTCTCCTTGTAAGTTTGATGCTATTGGTGCTTCCTTCAATTATGGCTTCCCGTGCATGTCAGAGAATGGTTTATGTGGACGTCAGACAACTTCATCAGGACCACTTTCGATAAATTCTAGTTTGAATACCTCCCCTCGTCTAGTCTTTGCTTTTGCAATTCAATTCTTACTAGTATCTTCTTGATTAGAATTCTTGTTTGGCACTCCTCTTGCGCTTCACAGCTTGCTCTCATAGTTATGTGCTCCCTCTTTGGTTTATTTCCTATGGCTATTCACTCTCTTCTCCTGGTTTTTTTGGTTGGCATTGTGTCTTCCACTTCATTCCCTCCCAAGTTGGCTCAACCATTTCATGGCCCACTAAGTGTCTTCTCCATTTCTAAATCCTTTCTTCCTTTGTCACCCATTCACCTAGCCCTTTCCCTTCTACACGTGGCCCCCATCTTTGAGCCTACCGCTTGTACGCTCCCCTACAAATAGCTTGCTCTCAAATCCTTATTGGGCCTCTCACCATGCCACATTTCCTAGTTTTCGTAGCATCATATATGTTGTAGCCTTGAAATTTTTTTGAGATGCTAGAATACATGAGATCTCCAAAACCCATAAATTTTTTCAGGAAATTCCTCCTAGAAATGACTTAATTGGATTATTAGTAGCTTTTAAATATTTCCTAAGTCAAAACTTAGGGAATATGACTAATTAATAAGAATTAATTAAGTTAAGGTGTGATTTTTCTAGAAACTCATAGAGATCGACTTCAAGTTAATCCTAGCCATCAATTAAGATCTAATCTTGGTCGTTGAAGTCTCAACAAAGGATTATAAGAAGAAGTCATTGGGGGTTGGAGAAATCACTTGAGCAATTCAATTTCATGAGCAGATTGATTTCCTGAGTGGGAGTATTCAGTTTCCAAAGAGAGAGCCAGTGAGATTGAAGCAATGAGAGAAGGGTAGGGACAATGAAGCCGAAGGAAGGATTCCAGTTTCGGTGAGTGCATTTGCAAAGAGGCAAGTAAGCCACAATGAGGCTGATGCAGAGAAACGTAATAGCCTCTAGAGGTGATTTTGAAACTACTGGGGAAATATGAGTTTTAGTGCCAGAAGATGGGCAGAGGTTTTGGAGGCCAAGAGAGACATTTTCCTAGATAACAACAGACCAGATGGCTTGAGGAGAAACTAGTTCTATCTAAGCTCAAAAGTGACTATGCTAGGGTGACACAATTTCTATGCAGAGCGAGTTTAGATGGCTCAACTTGAGCTAAGGTTAGAGCTTGGATTTTCCTGTGGAGTGAGGAAATTCCTCACTAGATTTTTCTTGCTAGTTTTTCTTCGTGGGATTTCCAATTTTGACATCCATTTGTACTCAGATTATTTTTCCGCTACATAATAATAAAACCCTCAGCTGCTACACTGGTTTTCCCAAGTTGGGTTTTTCTGGGGACACTGGTGCAAAAATAACTGTGTAGATTTATGTGTATGTTCTTGCATTTCTTCCAACGTTTATTTATTCCGTAGTTTTATTTGTGTAAATTGTAATGTGCTTAATTCAATATTTGTTGTAGCAAACAATAAATAAATTGTTAAAATTAATTTAACAATGAGGAGAATTACTTCCAGTTGCTGCAATAGGATTCCTGTCTTAGGAATTTTCACATGGTATCAGAGTGTAGATGATCAGCTAGAGAGATCAATAGTGAAGGAAGAGGGAGTTTCCCTGTTCATTGAGGGGCAACAGATTGAAATCCCAAAGGCAACATAGTTCTTGGCCAAGAGGTCAAATTTCTAGAGGTGAATCGATTTTTTTGAGAGAGGGACAAAAAAATTCAATCTCTCCAAATCGAGGGATTCTAGAGGCAGAGGGAGTAGCCAATATTTTTTCGCGGAGCAGATATCTAGTTGGATGCAGTAGTTTTGCAGCAGTTTGCTAGAGAAGAACTAGCATCAAATGGAAGAAGATCACACACTGAGGGAAAATTTTCCTTAAGGAACTTCTAGTCTCAAGAAGTTCAATTTCCCTTGCAGATCAACAATTGTTGTGAGGATAGTTTTTGACTCTAGAAGGGAGTGTGAGTAGCCTAATAGCAGTTGAGCAGAAGGGAAGAGGGGATCTTCGACATTGTTTGAGATGATCACTACTAAGCTTCGAGATTAGGATAGGTTGGATGGTGCTTCCAACTATGTCATCTGGAAGGCAAGGATGTCCTTCCTTCTAGATGAATATGGCTTGAAGCCATTCATATATGTAGTGGTATCTATCCCCACGGATGCAGATTAACTAAAGGATTACATAAAGGAAATGGCATGGGTGAAGAGGTTGATCCTTGATGGTGTTGGAGATCACATTGTTTCACATATAGATGGCAAAGGGACTACTAGAGAAATGTGGGAGATTCTCACCACGTTGTACCAGGGCACTTCCAAATAGCGGAAGATGTACTTAGAGGAGAAGCTTAGATGCACCAGGATGCAATAAGGGGAACGCATAGCCCCCTTCCTTACCAGGATTCAAGAGATACGAGATCAATTTTGAGTTGTTGGGGCAATGCCTCAACCCACATAGTTAGTGCAATTGGCACTAAATGGTGTCTCAGAGGAGTGACAGGTGTTTTTCTAAAGTATCTTGGGTAGAGACACCTTGCTAAGGTGGGACAAGATGTGGGCTAATTTGTAGTAGGAGGATTTGAGATGAGACCTAGTGAAGAGCTCCATCATTGGCAACAAAAACGGATCAAAGCAGGTGAAGGAGGAGGAGAATGTGGCCCTCGCATCGAAGGGTCCCAATCAGGGATAAAGGGAGTAGTGAAAGAAGAAGAAGGATCTATTAAAGGTCAATTGCTTCAGATGTGGTGAGCCTGATTAGTATAGTACCCAGTGTTCTCTCAGGAAGAAGGACAAGTAGGAGAAGAAATACCAACAAACTATCAAAAAAGATCGATAGGCTATCCTCCAAGCTGGAGGAAGACTTCGCTATGTTTTCTGATATACTCCCAGGAGTCAGGTGGGGTGATTTGGTGTTGTAGCCCGAGAGAGATACATAGATTGGGAAGTATTCTTGAGGAGGTCCACCTCATGGATCATTACCTTGCTACGGGATCCCACCGTATTTCAGTAGTAGGATGGATCAGTGGCAATAGATGCAGTTAGATGCTAGAGTGACAGATACAGAGTCTAGTTGCAGTCAGATGCTGGGGAGCACAATGCAGAGTTGGCAATAGTGTAAGTGGCATAATGTAGAGTCAACAACATCACATATGCCTTAGTGACAATGCCTATACTAGCAACAGTCAGAGACTCGGGAGATAGATGCATCATACTAATCACAATTGATTCAATATTTAGGATGCTTTTCAGTTGAATATGTTGAATTTGCAACAACAACATATGGAGAGGGAGTTGCAGTGCAAATGCAGTGTTGGTAGCAGTTCAACAGGGTCAGTAGCAGCACATATGCAATACATATTAGAGTTGCGCAGTGGTTGCTGGGAAGCAACAACTAGACATCAACACCATGACAAGAGATGATGCAGAGACCAGGTGTTGCTACAGGAGGGAACAACTATATAACACATCCCTCGGTAAGAAGGGGTGTTATTTCTTGTAGCATCGGATGTGTTCTAGCCTTAAAATTTTTTGGAGAGGCGAGAATGCTTGAGATCTCTGAAACCCATAAATCGTTTTTGTAAATTCCTTCTAGAAATGACTTAATTAGATTACTAATGAGTTTTTAAATATTTACTAAGTCTAAACTTATGGAATATGACTAATTAATCAAAATTAATTAAGGTGTGAATGTTCTAGAAAATCACACGAATCGACTTCAAGTTGACCCTAGCCATCTCTTAATATTTAATATTGGTCATTGAAGTCTCGACAGAGGATTATAAGAAGAAGTTGATGGGGCTTGGAGAAATCACTCGAGTAGTTTGATTTCATGAGTAGATCAATTTCCTGAGTAGCAACAACATTTTCTGGAGAGAGAGCTAGTGAGATCGAAGTAGTGAGAGAGGGACAGGGACAGTGAAGCCGAAAAAAGGATTCCAGTTCTGGTGAGTGCATTTATAGAAAGGCAAGTAAGCCACAATGAGGCTAACGTAGAGTAGCACAATAGCCTCTAGAGGAGATTTCGAAATTTCTAGGGAAAGTTGAGTTTCAGTACCAGAAGCTGGGTAGAGGTTCCAGAGTCTAGGAGAGACATTTTCCCAGACAATAGCAGAGCATACAACTTGAGGAGAAGTTGGTTTGAGTTTAGCGCAGAAGTGACTACGCTAGGGTGCCGCAGTAGCTGTGCAAAGCCAATTTGGACTGCTCAAATTGAGTTGAGGTCAGAGCCCAGATTTGCCTATGGAGTTAGGAAATTCCTCACTAGATTTTTCTTGCTAATTTTTCTCTATAGAATTTCCAATTTCGACATCCGGTTGTACTCATATTATTTCATTGATGCATAATAATAAAACCCTCAGCTACTGCACTGATTTTCCCAAGTTGGGTTTTTCTGGGGAAATTGGTCCAAAAATAACTGTGTAAATTTGTGTGTGTGTGCTTTCATTTCTTCCAACGTTTATTTCTTCCGCATTTTTATTTCTGTAGGTTGCAATGAGATTGATTCAGTATTTGTGGTAGAAAATAGTAAACAAATTGTTAAAATTAATTTAACAATTAGGAGAATTACTTCCAGTTGCTGCAATAGGATTCAGGTTTCCAATTTTTCACAACATCAACGTGAATGTGTCTTCTAAGAATTTCCAAGAGCAAGCCTCTTGGGGACACTCACATATCCACCATTGCTTCGTGAAAAGAACTACTAGGTTTTGAGAAATTTTCTCGATCCCCATCCAGGAGGAGCTCACTTGTATGAAACATGTAGGAGCCTCTTAGAGACTAACTTTTGAACACGAAGGTCTTGTTCAACTAGAAAATTGGGTGCTAGATGCTGGACATATGCAAGGTCATATCAATCAATACATTTTACACCATCAACTTATATTGGCATTTAAAGTTTCTCCTCTCAATAGAATCCTGATGGTCTGGTTTGAGCATCGAGTAAGCATCCTACAATCTCTGGCTCATTTTCATCATCATATGAGGGACCTAGAAAAACACCTCGCTCATAAAGAAGCACCTTGGTATTCCTCCCCCAAGAGGCATCACCCCCAACAACAATGAGGACCCCATTTAGGTTGCAGCCACAAAATTTTATCCTTTTATTTAGTCTTATGCTATGCTCAAACTTATTTTGTTTTTTGGTATCATAGTCTACCCAAATGGCCAATCTAACTTGCTTTCCAGTGTATATATAATCTTTTTAGTTTTTTTTTTTTTAAACTAGGGTATCCTATGCCTCTCTACAAAGAGTGGAATTTTGGCTATGGTTTAGTCTTCCTAGTGAAATACTAACCTATATTATTTGGCATATCCATGTACACTCCTATTTAGAAGGAAATACAATATTTACCCCACAAAAAAATAAAAGAAATTGCAGCACAATTTCCAACACATGGCCAAGTGATGTAGCCTTGATTATTAGGGTGAATCTCTCAACTTATTTATTTCTATTTTGATGCTTTGTTTATTTTTCTAAGGGATATATTATGCTAATAAATAAGATCATAATCAAGATGATACTATAGGGGATTGAATAGATATATTGCATATGCATTGATATACATGAGGATAATGTGATATTGAATGCATATAATAATGAATGAGAATGCATATAGCATGAACAAAGACTCAAAGTGGTCTATTTGATGACCAACCATGGGATAATGATGAACATGCAATCAGGAACATGTTGATTGTATGGCTAGAGAAAATGATAATGATGTTGCATAGGGTCTTGTGGGGGTACGCTAGGGATAGTCAAATATTGATTAAGAGGTTGGTGAAGTGGAGTTAAGAACACTTGTTAACATGATAGATGATCAAGTAGAATCCACTAATTACTAACAACAATACAAGTATGTTCTGGTATACTTAAAATATGGAAAGGAAATGAGGTGAAAATTTCCTTAGCAAATATTTAATAATAACAATGATATGAATGCATGTATGAAAAGTAAATCAAGGGTTGGCATTAGCTATGTTCAGGGTTGTATATATATCACTTGATCATTCCATGATAGTTATATAATAAATATTTCTTTTTTAGTTTCTCTCATATAAAAGAATACAACATGCACCTATGAGACATGTCAATGTATGGTTGGGAGCACTCATAAAGAAGGCCGTTTTTACTTTTCATGAATGTATATGAATAATAAGAAAGATGAAAGTAGTGTAAAAGTATGATAATGTGCATGCTTATGATAATGTTCATGGTTTGATGTGCATGATTCAGACATTATTTCAATGCATGGACGGATGCATAATAGAAATGTATGTTTATGATTTTATGTTTGGAAAATATTAGTAAGTAGATGAAGTGATTTGAGTGGATACTACTTGTGAAACTGCATTTATCTCACGGTTGTTGGACAATGCAACTAAGGAAGGATGCATGGTACTATGGTGGCATGTGAAAATACTATCAAAGACATTTGATAGAGGAAACATGGATACCAAAGACGAATATAACATCTATAATGATGGGTTGTATCCAAGAGGAGATGACCTATGTGGTTGAAAGTTACTGCTCAAGTAATAGAGCAGAGTGCTATGAAATTTGAGTTGTGTAAAAAAATAAAAAATGGGAGAACCATTGAATTTTTTCCTATTGATATTTTGTTGAGACTGAAAAGTATTAAAATGTAGAAAAATTTAAATGCCTAAGAATGCTTGCATAAGTGATATAAAAAAGGATAATGATATATGCTATACCTAAGATTGAAGCAACTTGTATGCACATGACTGTAAGGGGAGGGACCCCAGGGTTGTTATATGAAGAAGTTTGTTTGTTTTTTCTTTCTTCTGAAAGAGGTTGAATGGTGAAGCACATTCGACTTGAGCACGCTGATTTATTGATGATGTACACTAATTATTGTTGAATAATTGAACATTTCAATAGAATACTTTGTTCACTAATTTGAAGTGTTCAAGCACATGTGTGGATTAATTTGGCTAACTAGTTGACGTGTGAATGGCATTGTGTATCAAGAAAGGATGTAGACTATTATTGGGAATTTTATGTTAAAATATCCCTCGTTGGAAATGCAACTTGAGGCAAGGAAGTGCCTCCAACCATAAAAAGAGCTCAAAGAATTTCCAAATGAACATCCATAGTAATGAAAACCATGAAATTATAGAAATCAACCATACTGCAACAACTAATAAATTGAAGGAATATGTAAACATTCCTTCAATACTAATTTCTATCCATAATGATGTGAATAAATTCACATGAATTATGAATTCCTGAGAAGGGTATAATTAAGGTAGAGAGTCGCTAGCACATAAGATTTGATAATAATACTATACATTTATATGAGCTATCCTAATGGACAATAGTCAGATAGGTGAGTAGTACACTCACCAGTCAAGGAAATCAATGATGGATAATGTAATGAAAATGTGGTCTTGTGAAAAAAGTGAAACTCGTGAGGCTTTATGAGTTTAAATTTGAAAAGGGGATGGTTCAGAACCTGTTGAGTCAGAACAACTCAAGTGGGATTATGATTTAACCTTGTTTGAAGAAAAATTTAACCTATTCAGGTGCTTGAAAGAAGATTGAAATGTTGGTTTGACTAAGGTGCACAAAGCACTAGAAGAAGGAGAGGCATCGAGGGACTACAAGCTTAGTGAAGGAATCCCCTTTGTGCCCCAACCTAACCTGAGTGGCCATTTTTATTGGGTTAATAGGCCTTGGCTCAATATTTTAAGTGTGGAACCTTGAACCCTATGTGGAAAGGAGAAAGAGATAATGAAACTCTCGACCTTGAGTTAATTTGAACTATTATCATGAAAATTTGAGTGCCACATGTTTTTTGGAATAACTGCAACACGATATTGAAATGAGTTTCAGAGTGTTTTGAATTTTACATTTAAAATTACTTAGTATGAAACTAAACATGAATTAATGACTAACTATGTGATGTTTTTGAGGCTAATTTAGTAATTGTTGTAAATTATATATTGAAAGGATGTTATGCAAGAAAGACTAATATGTTTGGTTGATTGAAAATTGCATATTTCAAGTAGAATTCCTTAGTTATGGCATAAAATGCAAGTCCGTGATGAAGGCTAAAAATATTATTGCTACAAATATCCAAACATTAGGAAAAGAGCCTCTTAGTTGTAAGATTTGGTTCCATGGGAAGCAACTTTGGAAAAAAAATATTGAACATTGTATGGAAAATCTATTGGAATTGTATGCATGTGATATTATTGAGATGATGTAGTTATCTAGGGAAGATAGATGATGAATGTAAAATAGAGTGGCGCAATGGAAGACTAGAAAATATTCCATATAATGTCTCCTTATAGGGATATTGGTGAACACCCTGATTGGAATAGCTAAAGGTTGAGAAATAGAGAGCCCGAGAACAAGGCCACTGAAGTGATATTGGACCTAGGACAAGAGGATCTCGCTCAAGTATATTACTTGAGGAAGGGGATTGCCTAGACATAGAAATGGGTATGTTTGATTGCAAGAAATGAGATAAACTCACTACCTATGGAAATTTAATGAAACAAAGGATAAACATATAGATAATTTTTATGGTTAAGAAAATATTTTTATTCAAATTTGTGAAAATTCAGGAAAATGATTATGCTTAGAAAAATATTTTGATATCCTTGTTTGTCGATAATTTTGAGGAAAGTCAAATTTGTGGAAGTGACCAATGTTGACATTCCAAAATGTGATCTTTCTCTCTCTTTTATTTCACTTTCCTTAAGTATTTATCATATTTTGCAGCTCCATAACCTTAGATTAAGACCATTTTCATGATCAACATGGGTTGAGACTTGTTATTTTCCAAAGCATTTATTTTAGTATTTTGAATGAATTTATGGTTAAATAATAGAAAAATAACATGTATTCACATATATCTAAAAGTTAGATGAGTTTTGTGATGTTTGTAGTCATATTTGAAGATTTCAACAAAGTCATATTTGGCAACTAAGCCTCAAATTCGAATTTCCTCTTCAAACTCTTAAAGATTTGAGAAAAAATTGAGATCATTATTCAAGCACATTTCATGGAAAAGAATCATGGAATTTTTGATATGTGACTCCTATAAAAGATATTAGAGAGTTGTGAGAGGATTTCTAGAGATAATAATATCCTAATTTTAGCAAATTGGTTATAGCTATTTGAGGGAAAGGTGGATCTGAATTTATTAGTTGTTTATCCTCTTCTCAAAGAAACTCATGTATAAATATGAGTGAGGAGGAAGGGAGAAGAAATTTATAATTTGTAATTAGAATATTTGAAGAGATATATTTGTAGCTAGACCTCATTTAGCTAGACTTCATTCCTTTGGAGCTTACTCCAAGATTATTTCACCTAATATATGATGTTGTTCTAATTTTGAACTTTTAGTGTGCTTGTTGAATCACTGGAGGGCCCCCTTTGCCAAGCATGAACACTCTTTATTTTCTTTGTTAATAGAATATATTTCGATGGCTTTCGTAGACTATATTTTAATTGTTTTCATAAACTAGATTTACATGTTTTCATAGAATAAGTTTATATGTTTGCATAGAAATATATTTAAGATGATTCCTAGATTAAATTTACAAGATTTCATAGATTAAATGTACTTGTTTTTCATAGATTAAGTTTCCATGCTTTCATAGATAAGATTTACGTGCTTTCATAGATCAAGTTTCCATGATTTTATAGATTAATTTTCCATTGCTTTCCTAGATTAAATTTCCAATGGTTTCCTAAATTAATTTTCCAATGCTTTCCCAGATTAGTTTTAAAATGCTTTCTTAGATTAAAATTTCATTCTTTTCATAGATTAAGATTTCTATCAATTTACTAGTTTATATTTCCTTACATATATTTCTATTTCATTTTATCGCTTTCATAGATTAATATTTCATTTCATCTCAAATTACTTGCTTTCATAGAATTTCCTTTCATGACAATTTAGATTTTATAGAATTAGAAATTGAATCTTTGCATGTATTTTTTCATGCACTTTGTAAGTTCACGAACCCTGATTGATAATTTAATGTAATGAAATTTAAAGCATAATTAAATTACTCGACATTTTTTTTATGTTTTTTTAAGACCGAAAAGAGTAGGAGATATGTATTAATTCGTGCACGTACGCGGCAAAAAAATGAGAGATTTACAAAATAGTGCAGAGCCACCCGAGGGAATCAAAATTTACATTATGTTCTACCAAGCCCAAAATTTTCTTTCCCATAATTACAAAATTGTCTCTTACTACTTGTCTATGGCTATAAATGCTACAAAACTTGTTCAACAAATATTTACATATGTAATTTGACATTAGAAAACAAGAAAATAAAAAGACACATGATACTGGTTACTCCTCCATTGGCACTGAGATGTTGAGATTGATTCCAATATTTTCTTCATCCGACCTCGAGCTTTTCTCGACAAGCTTGAGCTGCAGGTGCTCAATTTACAGACATAGAGCGTCAACTTTGTCTTCTAGCTGACGGATTCTCTCATTTTTTTCCAATTGTTTCTCCTGCATTTTGAGAGTCTCCTTTTGTTGTCGATGAATGCATCTTTGAATGATTGTCAACCCTTCTTTCATTTCCACATGCTATTTAACACAAAGACCGCAAGCTTGGTGGAATCTCCCATGATCCATCATATTGTGCCTAGGCGATATGCCTGAACGAGGTCAACGTCGGCCCCATGGACCAGACGCCGAGCCTTCATCCTCTGATATGATCATAGTGTCCATATTTATCACCAGGGGGTGACCAGGACTACGTCCCATAGAGAGAAAGAGAACAACAGACCCAAAAGAGAACTTAATACTCTTCTAAAAGACTGCACTTACAAACTCTGTTACACCACCGACCTTGGCGACCAAATCAAAAGACTCTTTCTTGCGTATATTGTTGGTGATGCCACCCTATGTAATGACTAAATCCTTCCCATGACTATTCTCTGAAACCACCATGCAAATTACCATCATCATGAAAATTACACAGACTCTGACACTACCTAGACTACCCAAAATTCCCTAACCCGGCCACTAGGTCCTTAATCTGGAAACCCCCAGGACAGAAGCGAACCAATTTTTGTGATAGAATATCTTACCGTCACTGCTCCCTATATAGAGGCTGATGGAATGGATCTTGATGAGAGAAGATGAGGGGTAATCATACTACTTAAATCCTTATGTTCTTCCATAATTCTCCTGCTCATGGAAATGGCTGCCAGCTTGTCCCACACCAGCTTCCCTCGCACAAACTGACCACCCTGAACCAAATGGATTAATTTCTCCTCACGCTCCCCAGTATTTCAAAAGTTTCATTTCATTTTCACCAGCTACCGTGATTGGTACAAGGAGAAAATACTAGGGTTCCCACGCCTAAAATTCTCCAAATTCCAAGTGTATTACTAGCCCAAGGACAACAACCATGTTGCATCGTATGCAAAATGACAGGGGCACTACAAGGCAGGAAGATGGGCCAGGGTAAATGAATGTCAATGGGACATGGACGAGGAGAGAAGGGAAGAGGGGTATGAGGAGAGAAGGGAAGAGGGGGATGGAGAGATGGAAGCTAGGATGGCCAAGGTGGAGGGTGAAGGGAGAAAAGGAGGATGAGGTGGAAGGGAGGGAGGTGGAGGGGGAGGGGAAGGGAGGAGAGGCAGAAGGGAAGAAGGGGGGAGTAGGGGGGGAAGGGAGACAAGCTAGGGGAGGAGGGGAATTCCATCTTATTATAACTCTTTATCCTACCGTAACCACACTCAACTATCAATAGATTGAGATTCATAACAACCATTAGGGGATGATGATAAATCCCACAATGTCATTCACCTTGCTGCTTTGCTCTTTCATCCTACTGGACAAATTGGCTTGCTTGTCATATTCCTTATTATTACCTCTTAAGATATGGAAAAACATAACTTGTTCAAAGAGAGGGATCATTCCTTGGGTTCTCTTGATGATCTAGTCCAATTTGATGTTTTGAGGGGCTAATTTGTAGTTCATATGCTTTATAATCAACATGGGATCCCATAAGATTTGCATATCCTTGATTCCCTTTTTTTGGGCCAGAGAGAGCCCAAGGAACAAACCATAAGCGTCCACTTGATTATTTGTCTTCATTCCTGTTATCACTCAGGTTGTCCCTAGGCTCCTATTAGGGATACGGCCGAGGTAACCACAAACCAATCTTCTGATTGCAGGTTCTAGCCCACCTACAACCAGAGAGGGCTCTCTCCTTTAGATTCAACCTCAGCTGATCTAGATTCAGCCTTAGTTGATGATTTTAGGCTAGCTTTCTGACTTCAAGGGAATGTTGGCTGTGATTGGAAGGAAGGTAGGATTCTCGAGTAAAGAGGCACAGTAAGGTCTTGTAAGTTTTGAACCATTGGGCATGGAGTCACAGGTTGCGCCATGCGAGCGTTTTCTTGGTCACAAGGGATACAGAGCGGGATAGCCACGCAGGATACAACATTCAAGCTGCTGAAAGTACGGAATGAACATCGGGGATGAAAGGCAAAAGAGAATCATTTCATCATGCTGACAGAGGGGAGAAATGGATGAGTGGGATCTCGGAGTAGTTAAGAATTCCAAAGACATGCACCCATATACGAAAGAAACAGGGTAAACTAGAGCAGTTAAGAATTCTAGCTCATGAACCGTTTCAGAAGAAAACATCGAAAAGTGCAGAAATTGAACTTAAGGTGTACTTAAACAAATCTTAAGCTATTCTTTTTTCCTGCAACTTAGAATGGCGGAAAGATGATAAAAACATAAAATAAACAGGGAGGAAGAACACTTATTGGATCATGCAGAGACACAGAAATTCCGTGATCATTCCTTGGCCAAGAGAAAACAACAAGTTGTTTCACAATCCATGCTTTCAGCAATCTTTGATTATGAAAAATATGACAGTTACAGTGCGAGTCTTTACTCAGAGAAAATTGCTGGAAAAGAAAACTGACCAACAACTACTACTACCAACCAACCAACCCTTTACAATATCGCTTCGGGTGGTATTTATAAATAAAATATCAAGAAGACATCATTACAAGTGATCGTGACAGGTCTGCTTAGAACTCTTCAAAATCTAAATTCTTGCTGGAAATAAATGCAAGTAAATCTTTTGGGCTGCGTTGGGGGCAGCTGAATCGGAACAGGTGACGAGGTGGCCCTTAGGGACCAGATGCGCTGCTGCTGAAGTGAATGTGCTTTGGGGCTGCAGTTCGGCTTTGGTGCGAATTGAATGTGCAATTATTATGATTTGAGAGCTTCAAGTGATTTTGCTCTCCTCCTATGGATCTGCTGGAAGATATTCAAATTTCTCTTGCTTTGGGCCGCTGCTCAAGATATTCTCTGATACACTTTGCCGCTACATTGATGATTTCCGCCATCGACTGATACTCTTTGACACGCTTGAAGCCTACTGATTTGATCTGATACACTTTGAACTCTGTGAATGATCTGCTGCTGTCTTTAAACCGGATCCTTTGGCACGATTGGGCGATTTCGGGCTTTTTTGGCGCGCAGTGGGCTCGGCAATCAGAAGATTCCCTGAAGATTCTTCGAAATGGCCTATTTCCCATTTCGCGCTATTCGCGCATCGAAAACTGCCTCTGTTTCTTGATCTGGAGCTCCGAAGTGCGACTTTTCTCCTTGTGCGAAGCTTTTTCAGCTTTTCTGGCTATTGACGTAAGCACTGCGTCGGTTGTACGACAGATGACATCATCAGTGGGTCCCTGGTACAGCGCGATGTGGTGGGGTACTGGTGGACTGTGGTGAAGAGACTACGATGCGATATAGCGATATCGTGTCGGCCGGGAAAGAGGGGGATCATTGGGTTGGGTGTGTGGTGCTTGCGATTGACGATATGCGATATCGCGATATCGCATCGGGGGAGAAGGAGGGGTGCACAGATTGGACACTCGGCGCTTGCGATCGCCGATCGCCGATTTCACGATGTCGCATCGACGGAGAACGGATGGGCAATGTTTTGCATGCAAGTGAGATGGCGAGGTTGTGATGCGAAAACGGCTTTGAAGGGGGAAAAAGGTAAGTAAGTGGGTGTGAAGGGCCTTTGAAGTTTTGGAAGGGGTCCGACTACTTCGGGGGAGTTTTATACTTAGGAAGGAGGCCATAGTATGTGGAAGGTGGTTTCGGAGGTTGGGTTCTTGCTTAGTTTCTGATAAACTAAGCAATTCCCGGGACTTGCTATGGTTATTTTTCAACCAGGGGAAGGGATATTACATAGGGGAATTTACTTAGTATTAATACGGGGATGGGAAACATAGGGAGCTACATGATAATGTTAGTGGTTAATATGGAGATGATAAGAAAGCGCTAATTTCAGGAGACTTAGGCTGTTGCAGGGGGTAGGACCATATTTCGGGAGAAGATATGGAACAATTTTGAGTAAAGCATATCTTCACTCAACCAGAGTGATGAAGATGATGAACTTAAGAGGTGTCAAGCAGATCTTGACCTCTTTTGGGGATGTTAGTTAGTGATCGGGGGGAAAAGCAGAGAAGGGGAGTTAGTTATACCTCATTTGAGCCTTTTTCTTACAAATCTTTGCTGATTATGTTCTGTATGGTGATACCTGCAAACTTGGAAGTTGTCAGCAATTCAACAACCTCAGAACTACCTACCCAGCCTACTTGCCTAACATTTTTTCTTCTTTTGCTTGGGGTGCACTTAGACTTGCAAACCCAACATACATTTTTCTTTTGATGCTTTCCTATCTACATAGTACCCTTATTTCTTCCAGAGCCCAGATTAAACTTTTGAACTCTTCTGTTTCTCTACCTATCTAAGAGTCTGCCAAGATTAAACTGTTTGGACAGACTTACAGTCTCTATATTCTAAAACAAGAAATTTAAACCTAGGGAGACCAAGATTAAACTGTTTGGACCTCCCTTTAACTAACAGTAGCGATACCAGGAAAACTTTACAAAAATTTGAAGGCAATTGAATGAACTTGAAGTAGCCTTCTTCATATGGAGACTGTTTGAGCAAATATGGAGCATTGCAGCAAGCAAAGTACGACATATTTGGCCTGTGAAATGCCAATCATGAAAAATGAATACCTGCTGCAACAGGAGCTAACAATTCCCATACCCCAAGCATATCTATCTTCTATGATTCCTTCAGGATCATTGAGAATCCCTCCCCCTCCTCCCACCCCATACATTTTTTATGTTGTTGCTGGGAAAGTGTAGATAGGATTTACTTTCTAATTTAGGTTTCTTTTAAGTTACACAACTTGGTGGTGGAGAAATGCTAAGACAAGAGGTAAGAACCTACACATCACCATTACGAGGTTTCTCCAAATCCTTGATTGTTTCTTTCTTGCAAGTGTAGTGTATTTTTCAATTATGCAATTAGTCTAAAATTAAAGTTTTCAATAATTCTTTTTCACTGTTTTAAGAGTTTCAATACTAGTCCATTTGTGGATAGGAGCTCTAGATCAACAAAATGGTGTTCAAACATTTCTTGTAGGGCAAGGACTACATTGAAGATTGGTTTCAAATAGTTGCCAGGCCACAACATTCCTCCATTATTCAACAGATCCTAACACCAAATCCAAATTTATAGCTGGTCTTTCATATCCTAGTAGACATCGAGGTATATTTTTCAAAGTTGGCTATGAGCATATTATAGATTTTGATCCATAAATGGCTTCACTGGAAAGACTCCTACACTTGACATTTTCTTTTTCAAAGTAAAGTAGGGTAGAATAAAGAAATAAACCAAGCTTGGTGGTGTTTTTAAATTTTTTGTTTTGAAATTTGATTTCATTTATTTCTTGGAAGTTTTCATTTGGTGGTGCAATAATAACCACCTCGTTCAATAACCATTGATAGGGATATCTACAAAAGAAGGGACCTTTCTAAGAGACGAGAACAAGTAAAGTTTTAGGAGCTAATAATTTGAGGCCTGGGATAATTTTTTCTTACTTTTCTTTTCAAATTTCAAATTTCAAATGTATAATGAATTGATAAAATTGCTAAGTATGCTCTCTTCCCGCACCTTGTTGCGACCTAGAAGATCAGAAAGGAAAATTGAATATAAGTTAGCTTTGTAATATCTAATTTGATCTGAAATTTTGCAATGAAATTCATACATGTTAAATATTTGAAAATAAGAAGAAGAGTAGGAGATCTAAATTTACTATTGATTTTCAAAAAATTACTTAAATTTGGAGCTCCAAATTTACAAGTAGATTTCTTTCAAAATTGCTAGAATGAATTTTTTTTTTTTGTTTAAATTAAAAAAAGAAAATATATATATATATTATGTTTTTCTCTCTGAACTTTCTAAAATAAATTATTTATTTTATTATTAAATAAAACACACAAACACATTGTATATATATTAAAATAAAATAATAAAAACCAATTAAAAAACAAAGTAAAACAACATATATAAAACAAAAACAACACATATTAAAAAATAAATTTAAAAATAAAAACAATACAATAAAAAAGAAAAAACATCCATAAAAACCAACGAACGTTTTAAAAAACAACATATAAAACATAAAATAACCATAGGTAAAAAACCCACGACCCACGTCTAATTTAAAAACACATTACATAATGGGTATAATAAAAATAATATTGGCTAAGAACATGAGTCACAAAACGATGAAGCCACAATCTCCAATTCAAGTCACAAATTTGGCCTTGAAACATGCAAGAAAGAAAGAAGAAGAAAGAAATTAAGTATTGGGGATTTTCACAGTGCATTATATTAGATATTATTTTTTGGGATTCCACTACGTTAAGTAAGTCATTCATCTACGACCATTTCCATGGGAGGTAGTCGTAACTGACTAATTTCTCATGATTTTTGAATAGTCCACTTAGCACTCATTGCATCGGGTGATGCTCACAGGGGTGAAGAAGTGGGATTGAAACTAGTTAAATAAATCACACTAGTCAAAAATCATGAGAAATTAGTTAGTTACGACCACCTCCCATGGAAATGGTCATAGATGAATGACTTGCTTAACGTAGTGGAATCCCAAAAAATGATATCTAATATAATGCATTACGAAAACCCCCAATATTTAATTCAAAAGAGTGAAGGGAAGTCTACTTGAATGTTTCATGAGGCACAATACTTGCTAAGTGTTGAAAATGGGGTAGAAAGCTAAGTGGACTTGATTGTGGGAAAAACTCCATAGTTAAGTGCGCTTGAACTAGAGGCAATTTGGGATGGGTGACCTCCCGGGAAGTCTTGGTTACCGGGTGCAAGCCTCGGAAGTGATGATTGACGCTATGTGACTTATTTCACTAGTTTCAATCCCACTTCTTCACCCTTGTGAGAATCACCCAATGCAATGAGTGCTAAGTGGACTATTCAAAAATCATGAGAAAGTAGTCAATTACGACTACCTCCCATGGAAATGGTCATAGATGAATGACTTACTTAACACAGTGGAATCTGAAAAAATAATATCTAAGAAATAAATTATTTTAACATATACGAGGCTAAAGATAGCCCATGGGACAGATTGCTTCTTCATATTCTTGATGTATTTTGCCCTTTTTCTTTGAAGCTTCAAAATAAATGCTCCCAGCTTCTTGAAAAATCCCTCGCTAAACAGATTATCCCAAGAGCTAGCTGCCAGCGTATCTGCATAATTTTCCTTGTTGTCTTTGAAGACCTCACATTCTAAAACAAAATATTTTTTTGTTTCCACGTTTCCGGAAGAGCAAAAAATGCATACTCTTTCCTCCCACACTTCTTTTGCCCTTTTCCAGTGCCCTGTTTCACAATGGAGTTGATGAGAATTTTGGCTCTCCAAGAGATATTGGCCTCTATGTATGCTTTTGGTTGATGACTATGAGTGGGATTAAACACTTCAATATATTATTTTTTCTTTCTTCCTGGCTCCTTATCCCAAGTACACTTATGGAACTTTCCCATAACAAAAGCTTTTATCTCTTTATTGTTTTTGGGACACGCGTTCAAGCAAATACCCCATTTACTAAACCAATTGTTATTTTGCTGCACCCAAGTATTTTTTCTCTTGCACAATCTGTCATTAAAGACAACCTTATGTCATCTACCCTATTCCATTTGATCAATTTTTTTAAATACTTTATGAGTCGCACCATAACAATTGCTTCAATAGGAGCAACCCCTGTTTCACTTAACAATATAGCCTAAGGAACTACACTTTTAATCTTGAATTTGTTTGCAACCAAAAACTTTTGAATTTTCTCAATTGTTCTCCAATACACATTGGATGTACTGCTAGACCATAGTTCACAACTATAAAGAATCACCAGAATCAATAGAAGCCTAAAAAGAGTTTGAGTGGTTTTCCAGTCCCATAACTCTGCGTCTCTACACCTATTTTGAAAAACATAAAATGCTTTCCAACCCCCCAAAGTTATTTTATTTCTACAACCATTCCATCTTAGATTTTTGTTGAAGTCAATTCTGATATATTTGTAATCCACAACTTCTTCCAGAATGTTTCCTTCAAAGTAGAACTTATGTTGGTTATGTTTTCTTTTCTTAGAGAAAACCACTACTTTCGTTTTGCTGATATTGACTTGCATCCCCACTCTTCTACAAAAATTCTCAAGGGATAGTAAGTGCTCTTACAAACCAAGAGCCAATTTAGCAAGTAGAATAAGGTCATCTACATACAAAAGAAGCCTTATAACAAACTTTCCCAAATAGATACCATCACCCCCCTGCGAATTTAACCACTCCTCAAGCTTGTCGATATATAAACCAAAAAGGGTAGGAGATAGTGGGCAACCTTGCTTGATCCCGATATCGCTTCTGAAACTTTCAGAAATGTATGTTCAAGTTCTAATTTTTACTTTCACCTCTTCATATAGCCTACGCACAGTTGCTCTCAAATTTTTAGGAACCCCAAGTTCCTCCATTCTGTGCCAAAGTTTATCCCTAGGAACCAAGTTAAACGCTTTTCTGAAATCAACAAAGCAACAAAAGACTTCTTCCTTTTTCTCCCAAACTTTTTCAATGATGTGCCTTAAAGTTATACAATGATCAACTATGGAATGTTTAGGTCTAAATGCCCTTTAGCATGCTTATCTCTTTCTTCTGCCCACTTTCTAATTTTGTTTTCTAGCATGCTTCCAAATAGCTTTGCAAACAAAGGGTTTATCATGATGGTCCTATAATCGGAGGGATTATTGACGCCACTGCTCTTGAAAAGAGGTATTGCCATACTAGTTGTCCAATCTGTGGGGAGCACCTGTTGTATGATGTTGTTGAAAATTGTTGTAATCTGAGGTGCAATAATTTTTGAGCCCCACTTTAGATATTCTACTTGGAGTTCAGCTAAGTCTTTTGCTTTTCCAACACCCAACTTCTTGATACCCATCTCTACCTCTTACATCGTGAAGAGTTCAGTATCAGTGTTGACCAAGGGGGGAGGGTCACCCTTGGGATCCTAATCATAGAGTTGTTTTGCATATTCAAACCATTTAGAAGCTGTAATAATATTTCCAATTTGTATCTTTTTTGGTTGGAGCTCCCTCCAAAATAATTTGGGATTATTTTTCCCAAGGAAGATTAGTTCTTCCCTCCTTGAAACCATGAAATCAGTCTTTTTCTTGCTTAATAACTGCTTGTAAGATTTGAGATTTATGTTATCCTTGTTTGACTATTTCCACATTCTCCTTGCTTTTTTGCATTCCTCATAAAACCAAACATTAATTGGAAAGCAATTTGTTTCATGCTTCTTATTTTTTTCTCTTTTTCACTTTGCAAGTGTGCATTGAATTAAATGTGTTAATTCATGACTATGAAGGTTGTGAATTGTGATTTTCTCCTTCTTGAAGAGCCTCTCTAGCATCATTTTGGAGGTATTACAATTTTTTGGGGTCAATAGAATTCTGCCATGTGGGAGGTTTTGCTGGACATGCTGAATTTTTGACTCTAATTGTTTCTTTCCAGTCTAAGAGAAACATAAATAAATTGGCTTGTGATATGATTTTAAGTCCCACAACTGATCTCCAATCAAGACTTCCTCCATTTTCTCACACAAACCATGCATAAAATCACATAATCTACTACACTTGCTCCATTGTAAGTCTTGCAAGTGAAATTACCAGACTTTGCCCATCTAGTCAAGCCATTGCAAATGACTAAATCAAAGGCCCCACATAGAGTAAGCAATTGTTCACCAAAGAGATTGCAGCCCTTGTCCTCTGAGATTCTTTCCCAACAATATAAAAATATATTCATAAACCTGTGACACAAATTCTCTTAGACATTTGAGTGTTGTCTTAATTGCTAAACTTCAAATTGTATAATGCAAGGTTTGCAAATTCTTTTTTAGGGAAAAAATAAGAGTTTGATTTAAAATAAAATTTCCATGTGGCACAAAAATGATTCACAGGTGTGTTGCAATGAATGTTATGTTCTATTATTTGGATGAGAATCTCAGGATCCATCCACATGGCAGATCCATTCTTGTTGTCAAATTTTTAAAATTTAAAAACACTTATTTTTCATTCTATAACACATGTAATGTTATTGGTGTAATGGTAAGATATGGGATTTTTTGAGTGGAGGTTGAGAGTTCAAATATTGTAAAGTTTATTACATTGTGGCTAAATAATTTTGGGCAAAATAAGGCTACCATGTGGCAGCCCATGTGACAAACCATAATTGATCCACGCTAACAATGCCACATCACCTTGCCATTTCACACTGCCAACTCAGCTTGCCACATCACTCTACCATGTCACCTTGCAGCTTTAGCAACCTACCACGTCATCTTGCTACCCCAACTACCACATCAACATCTTAGTCATCTACCCAGTTAACGTCCTTACAATCCATATGGAACTCTTTGGTGTTGCCACATGGCACCCTTACACAACATTTTTTTCATTGCTTCCCAAAATTTTAGATGGCCAGAACTTTCTCATATGAAGTCCGTTTAAGGTGATTAGAGCATTGTTGGAAATGTATTGACGAGATTCACATCATGGCTCCATTTTCAACAACATTTGAGACTATAAAAAAATTAGTCATTTTTTAAAGGAATTAGACTTTGAAAAATCATAAGATCATTAAAAAATGTTTAGAATATGAATTTTCTTTAATATGGTTTCTGAATCACTCCAATCAGACATTAAATGAAAAAGTTATCAACGAAACGCTAATAGTTAGTCGAAGATGCATCACTTCCCGATAGGTTAAAAAGTGCATTTCATTTTTATTTATCTTCCTTGGATTTGTTTTATTAGCATTATTTGTAATTTTTTTTACATATATATCAGATGAGAGAGAATGATCACTTCTCTCCCTCAATAATATTATATTTTATTGCATATTAGTGCTAAGTTTTTGTAGGTTCTAGGATGATCAAAGAAGATTAATCTATGAACAAGTGAATTCTGAAGATCAAATTATTTTAAGAAGAAGCATGTTTCAATGGAATTGTGAAGAAGTAAAGCTTATTCCATGTCAGATCACATCCGTAATGCC
This sequence comes from Pinus taeda, assembly GCA_000404065.3. Classification (NCBI taxonomy): domain Eukaryota; kingdom Viridiplantae; phylum Streptophyta; class Pinopsida; order Pinales; family Pinaceae; genus Pinus; species Pinus taeda. Next base: position 337,111 of record APFE031479316.1, read on the forward strand.
ATTGCTACTCATTCATTTTCCTCTCTCTAAGCTTAACAATCCATCCATGTTGAAGTCCATAGTTTCATATTCATTCTACCAGATCACGATTTCATAAGCATTTTCCCTTGGCAAGTTTTATACTTTCATAACTCACTTTCATTCATCCCAAACCCATGAATAAAGTCTTTCAACTCACTTACAATTTTGATTTTCCTCATTTTCCTCTTCCTTTTGCCAAATAAAGCTTGCTTAATAGTGCAAAGATTTCATCTATGGTCCTCTAAATCATTACTTTATGCTCACATTAGATAATGGGGGATTCATTAAGGCCTCCCTTCTAACAAGTCTTGACCCAATGACTCAACACATTATCTGGGTTTGAGTCTAGAGATATTTTTAGTACCTTGAGGCTTACATGCCTTAATGTCAAGTTTTCTCTCCATTAAACAATGAGAATACATCAATTTCCCCTGTTTGTCGAATCTTCTAGGTGAATCGACTACAAATCATTTATTAAGACCTAATAAGATGTATTTGGGAATATTGAATCTTATTGACATTAATGGTGAGTAGTCACGTGTTGGTTAACAACATTCATTAAAGGTTGTTAATCCAACAATTTCTTTCTATGTTCAACATCAACCAAATTTATTCACATAGATAAGAATTATGCCACGATGCAGATAAGAATGAAGACTATATGATTACAACATCTTGCAGTAGTGTCCCAATAAATCAAGATTCAGTTTCAGAGTTCGATAGTAGTAGCTTAGTTCCAACAATAAAAGGGCACAAAGGTTCCAATTTCAAATTTCATCCACTCTTCATACAACCAAGAGAAAAGAAGAAGCATATCAAATTATTTCACTTTACATTACACGATCCAACAGTAACAACCAAGCTTTCACAGATGCATAGCTTATTGAATTTTTAGGTAGGTGAAGGAATGTTGTTTTCTAATCTTTAATCATTAATTCCTTGCATGCTAAAAGACATGTATTCGAAAATTTTCCCATGTGACATTGCTTTCCACATTTTCAAATGATAGAAAACACCTTCAGTTAGGGGGAGAGGGCAGTGGGCGGGGGGGGGAGGGGGATATTCATTACCATTTGTCAATTCCATATTCCATAACCTCTTATATTGTTGACCAACATGTTTTTCCCAGCTGACTGTTGTTTCTCTTTGGTTCAAAGATATATATGTTTTGAAATGATTCAGATTATGAGCATGGATCGGTTGATATGTATATGAATAGTTCTTCATTTTAAATGCATTTTCAAGTATTCTTTGTTGCAACAAGAATAGGAATAAAATAAAGCTATTGTCATAAAAGAACCAACACTTGCAATACTTGTGGTTGCCACACGAGAATGAACCACAAGAGTTTCCACTTAGATATATTTTAGAGAAATAAGATTCTCCACAATAGCAATATCTTTAGAAAAATAAACAATTGAAGAATATTTTTCAAAAGATGCAAGGCTTGTAGAAATATCTCAAGTCACAAAATGACTTGTTGACCAATCTTTCACTCCTCAAGGCTATAGAAAAGAGGCCCCAAAAAATGGGATGACTTCAATCCATGAGAATCAATGCAAAGTTGCATGAGGACATGCAACATCTTCAATTTGGGGGGGAATGTTGACTCTCCAAAATGTCATCTTTTTTATTCTCTTGTCTTCCACTTTCCTTCAATATTTACCATATTACGTACCTCCATAGCTGTTACATTAAGACCATTTTCATGATCATACATGGGTTTAGATTTATTATTTTCCAAAGCATTTATTTTAGTATTTTGAGTGAGTTTATGGTTAAATATTAAAAGAATAACATGTATTCACTTATATCTAAAAGTTGGATGAGTTTTATGATGTTTGTAGGCATATTTGAAGATTCCAACAAAGTCATATTTGGCCACTAAGCCTCAAATTTGAATTTCCTCTTGAAACTCTTGAAGATTTGAGGAAGATTTGTGATAATTATTCAAGCACATTTCATGGAGAAGAATCATGGAAGTTTTGATAAGTGTCTCCTATAAAAGCTATTAGAGAGTTGTGAGAGAATTTGTAGAGATAATGATCTCATAATTTTAACAAATTGGTTGCACCTACTTGAGAGAAAAGTGGATCTGAATTTATTAGTTGTTTATCCTTTCTCAAAGAAACTCATGTATAAATAGGATTTCTTTCTTCATTGAGAGAGAAATAAGGGAGAATAAATTTAGAATTTGTAATCATAATAGTTAAAGATATATCTTTGTAGCTATACTTCATTCCTTTGGACTCATTTCTCTAATATTATTTCACTTAATATATGATGAAGTTCTGATTTTCAACTTCTAGTGTGCTTATTGAAGCATTGGAGGGCCCCATTTACCAAGCAGGCACTCTTTGCTTTCTTTGTTCAGAGGCTAGATTTCAATGGCTTTCATAGAGTAGATTTTAATTGTTTTCAAAGACTAGATTTACATGCTTTCCTGGAATAAGTTTATATAATTTTATATAAATAGATTTAAGATGATTTTTAGATTAAATTTACAAGCTTTCATAGATTAAATTTACTCGTTTTTCATAGACCATGTTTTCATGCTTTCATAAATTAAGTTTCCATGCTTTAATATATTAAGTTTCCATGCTTTCATAGATCATATTTACATGCTTTCATAGATTAAGTTTCCATGTTTTCATAGATAATATTGACATGCTTTCGTAGATTAATTTTCCAATGTTTTCTTAGATTAAATTTCTAATGTTTTGCTAAATTAAATTCCATTGCTTTCCTAGATTATTTTTCAAATGCTTTCCTAGATTAAACTGGCATTCCTTTCCTAGATTAAGATTTCCATTGGTTTCCTAGTTTAGATTTCCTTGCATATATTTCTGTCACTTTCATAGATTAATATTTTATTTCATGTCAAATTACTTTCTTTCATAGAATTTCCTTTCACGACAACTTACATTTGATAGAATTATAAATTGAATCCTTGCATATATTGTGTCGTGCACTTGTAAGTTTACGAACCTGGATGGATAATTTAATTTAACAAAATTTAAAACATAATTAAATTTCCTGACAACCAAATGATGAAGAAATCATAATTATTGAAGTAGATGGAAAGGAAAAGAAAAAGAAAATTATGCTGATGTGCAACAAGAGGGAAGAATGGATGAATAGGATCTTGTTGCAAATGCAGATGAGGACACATCAAGGATGATGGTGCAGCTAAAAGATAACAATCCATAAATTATTGCAATGAATAGAAAAGCAATTGAGATAGTGAAATAATGTTGAAGATAACACCTAAGAGGGCGTGAACATCGAGGAAAATGTTCCTTTAATGGGGAGGGAAATGTAACATCCCTTTTTCTAATCCCCAAGTTTTGTAATTTAATTAAAGGATGATGATGTTAGAAATATAACATGGATATATCACCAAGACTATTTAAGATAAATATTTTGATGATTTAATTATAAACTACTAAAACACAAGAAGAAGGACAAAGCTATACATATCTTGATGTTTGGAAGGATAGTTTGCTTAGGAACTCTGTAAGGGATATTGAGAAGTTTCCAATCTTCCATAAATTTAATGTTACTACCCCATGATGTTCTTGTTGAGCTAACAACTTCGAGAGGATTAGGGAGGAGGTATTAGAGTCACCCAAGCAAGGGCTATGTACCTCACGATAGTCCTGTTGACTCTATAAATTGAGAAAAAAACCCAAAACCTAATCCAAATTAGACCATTATATTGTTTTTCATCCATCTCGATGCTTTTAGAGTGGAAAAAGTGAAGGAATCAAATCTCAGGACCATTTTTACTAGTGAGACCCAATTTGGAAAATTGGGGTCTAAAACCTTCTGGGAGAACTTTTAGGTATAATATGACATTTTTGTGGGTAAAACTTTTTTTTTTTGGCACTGCATCTTTTTAACTTATTCTACACACAAATAACTTTCCAATGGCGTAAGAATCACATCAATCAGAGTCTGTATGTGAAATTTATGCCACTCAGAAGTTGAGCTTCCTATTTTCACCACCATAATTCGAAAGGATGCCACATCAGCTCTCATTATTCATGGAAAATGGGCTAGCAATGTGATTATGATGCAAAATATTCTACAAGATTCTATATTGTAATTTTGGTTAAGAGTTGAGGTAGTCAAATATAACCACTAATATGCTATAAGGTTGTGTTATAGTCGTACCATTAGGAGGAAAAGGGGTTCCATTCTTTTGATTGAATTTGTTACATAGCTAAGAAAAAATATCCAAGAGGGATAGGACATAGAGAAAATAAAGAGGATGTATGAATTTTAGTAGCCCATAGGCCACAAGCCATAATTCTTTGTAGTCATAGCCATATTTCCATTCAGACAAAAGAGAGCAAAGCAACCTCACTTTCCAACTGGGCTTTTCTCTCAAAAGGGTTTCCTAGGTCATATCGTGTGTCAAATGTGTTTGTAAGCCTTTATTTTTTTCCTTCTTTATTTTCTACAAAAAAAGTAATTCACATGCATGCACTATTTACAGTAATATACTGATCCAGAAATCTAAAGGAAATAAACTAGAAGTGTAGAATTTCATATTTTTGAATATAATTTTATTAGATATGTTATGACGAATTATCTAATAGAATATCCACAACAATTTATGGATCATGGTGGTACCAAAGTAGGATTTTTTTTTTTTTTTTTTGGATATTTGCAGGGGATTTAGATTGGTTGGGGAAAAATTCATAAAAACCTAATCATGGAGGATGAATCTTTGAATAACCCTTGTGATCTTGTAGAGGAGAGGTTTCGCGGCTGGAACAGCAATCATAGATATAAATTACAATGTAAATCTCCTCATGGAAGCCCTGAGCAATAAGCTTGGGATATTCAAAGAAGATGGGGGCTCTAATGTAGAGGAAAAATCAAAGGAAAGATCAAGAGATCATGAGATAAAGAAGAAAATGAGAACTAGTGGAAGAAAGGACCTGAAAAAGATCAACCCAGTTCAAGTGTCACGAATAATTCACATTCCCTATTCAAAATGGAAGTGAATGTCAATATCAAGCCATACCATAGCAAGATTGATGCTTTGAAGCTGAATCAATGGAAGAAACAAGTAGAAGTGTACTTTAATGTCCATCAGATTTAGGAAGAATAAAAGATTTCATTTTCGCGACTGAAATTAGAGGGCCATGCCCTGACTTGGTGGGAAAGCCACATAGAGACCTTGAGATTATAGGGAGAAAACCTTAAGGCTTGTGTACATGTGCAATACCTATAAAATATCATCCTGGAGAAAGGGAAATCAAGTGGATCAAAATAGAAGGAGACATATAATGCTTCTAAGGAGGGGAAGAAGAAGCAGAAAGGTAGAAAAGATAGAAATATAGTAGCCACAAAACATCAGTGAAAATATCCTAGTAACCACTACAACCACTGCAACATTGACAACCATATAGAGGAGAAGTGTTGGCAGTTGCATCCAAATCTTAACTCGAAGAAGAAAAATAAAGACAATAAGAAAAAGAATCTCATGGCCACTGATTCAAGCAACCAAGTTGAAAGAAAATCAGATGTGGCTGAGAAGATCATTTGTACATCAATGCAAAAGGAGGTGAACATAAGTAGCCTTCAACAAAAGGAAGAAAAATAAATTACCAAACTCTTCCATACAAATATACAGGTCAAGAAGACCAAGGTTGATGCTTTGTTTGACTTAGAATCACATGAAAATATCATTGCAGGAGATCTGGTCAAGAAGTTGGGCTAGAATTTCATGATCATACAAGCCCATATCCATTAGGATGGGTAAATAAGGATGTAGATCTAAAGGTAACACAATACTGAAAAATTAGATTTGTCATCAGTGTTGATTTTATTGATGAAGTATAACTATATGTGGTTCCCCTTGATGTATGTGGAGTTGTGTTTGGGAGTCCTTGCATGTGAGATGTTATATTCATGAAAAGAGACAACCAGTCTTGGTTCGTCAAGGATGGAAAATCATTCACCATCAACCCACATAGAGACAAGCACAAATTTTTTGCTAGTAAGTGCCAACCAAGCCAAGAAATTGAAGAGTTACAATAAGAAGTATGTTTTGTTATTTTTAAGAGAAAATCAATCTGTAGAAGGGTTAGTAAGAGACAAGGCATCCATGGAGGGATGTGCTAAGATATAGAAACAACAATTGGAAGATTTTCTACAGGCATACAAGGATGTGTTCCGAGAGCCTAACGGGTTACCACCTAAGAGGGAAGTGGAGCATGAGATCTAGTTATTATCAGACTCCCCATTGCCAAACATTGGGTTGTATAGGTAGTTTTCTATAGAGTCAAGTTAGGTGAAGAAACAATTGCAACAACTACTAGAACAAGGTGTCTTTCGATTGAGTACATCACCATGTGGGTCACCCATCATCATTTTTCCAAAGATGGATGGGACTTGGCATCTGTATATAGATTACAGGGCGTTGAAAAAAATCACACTCAAGAATAGACCCACTGCCCAAGATGGGTGATCTACTAGATCAATTATATTAAGAAAAATACTTCACCAAGTTGGAATTAAAGCTTGGATATCATCGGGTTCAAGTTAGAGAAGAATATAATTGGAAGACCACCTTCAAAACAACAAAGGTTTGTATGAGTGGTTAGCCATGCCATTTGGCCTATGCAATGCACTAACTAAATTTATGAGATTGATGAATGATGTACTGCACCCTTTTATAGATTCATTTGTTATTATTTTTTGAATGATATATTGGTAAATAGCACTACCTGGGAGGAGCACATGTCACATTTGATGCAGGTGCTGGAGACATTAAAGAAGCATCAGTTGCTAGAAAATCTTAAGGAGTGTGAGTTTGCACAACAGTATTTGGTGTATATGGGGTATGTAATATGTGGATGAGAATTGAATATAGATTCTGCCAAGATGGAGGACACCATGAAATGGTTGGTGCCTACTAATGTTTCAAAGGTTAGAAGTTTCATTGGAGCAACACAATGCCTGAGGAAATTCATAGTCTCATTTTAAGCGATAACAACACCGCTCCACACCATAACAACAAGTGGCAAGAGTTTCCAGTGGAGAAGGGTCAACAATGGGATTTTGAGGAGCTAAAGAAGAAGCTCATTCAAGCACGAGTTCTGGCAATACCAAAATTGCAACAACCCTTTGAACGAGAGACATATGCAAGAAGGTATGCTATGGGAGTGGTCTTGTTGCAGGGAGGAAGGCATGTATGCTACACTAATGAGGTATTCCATGGTGAAGTTATTAACTACCATACTACGATAAGGAGCTCTATTCCCTGGTGTAAGCTGTGAATAAGTGGAAGCACTATATGATGGGAAAGGAGATCGTAACAGATCACTAGTTGCTACAATAACTCCAATACGAGGCATTAAAAATGGATGGGGTTTCTATAACAATTTAATTTAGTGACAAACTACAAGAAGGGCAAAAAAAAAAGTTGGCTGACATGCTTTCAAGGACACCCACATCAAATATCACAACTTTGGGAACTCTTATGCATAAGGAGCCATTAACCCATGATGCATACAAAGAGGCATACTTAGAGGATGATCACTTCAAGGAGGTGTTTCAACAGTTGCAGCGATAGAGTCATGTGTATGATGGCGATAACACCATTGAATACCATATCTAGGATGGGTTACACTACAAGTTGGATAAGATATGGGTTCATAAAGGTGAGTGATTGCAATTGATTAGAAAGGCTCACACCTCCAAGGTTGTAGGGCACTTTGGTGTAGGGAATATTGTGGCCAATTTGTAGAGGTATGTGTATTGGCCCAAGATGTAAGAGAAGGTAGCTAGGTTCATAAGAGGATGCATGATTTGCTGTAACAAAAATCCTAGCAATAGAAAATAGGGTCTATATAATCCCTTATTTGTACCCACTTGTCCTTGGGAGAGAATTTCCATGGACTTTGTGGGAGGTTTACCAACAACCAAGAAAGGACATGACTACCTGTTTGTGATAGGATCAACAAGATGTGTGTTTTTGATGCCCCTGGAAAAATACCATCAGTGGGTAAGAAGTAACAAAATTGTTCTTTGGAGAGGTTTAGGTGCAATTTTTTATACCAAGGAGCATCATTGGAAACAGGGACACAATATTTCTCAATTCATTATGGACTACATTGTGGGAGAACATGGAAACAAAGTTGAAGAGATCTACAACATTTAATACACAGACATATGGGTAGAAAAAATTAGTCAACAAGAATTTGGTGCAGATTCCGAGGGGATACAACCAAAATCATTCAAATACCTGGGACAAAAATATGGTATTGTTTTCACTGCTACAACACCCTCCAAAATTTCACTACATTCAAATTTTGGAGCTTGCTTCACTGTCGTATCTAGTGTCACCTTAGTTTTCAAGTGTAACTTCAAGTCATTCTATATGTTCTAAGTGTTATTTATTATCCTGATCTGTCATTGCATTGATTAGAATATCGTTAGCACATTTCATGGTTGTAACACCTTTGCTTGTTGTAAAACAACACTTTTGTTCGCAATTGCACACACTTTGTTTGTTGTACTTAGGGAATGTTTTTAAAGTGGTGTTTTGATGTATATTTATCATTTCTAAATATTTTCTAAGTTTTCTTGATGATTTGGTATGTGTCACACATGATTTCATGTCTAAAAATCATTATGTTCACCCCTTGTTCTATTTTCGAGACTTAGACAAATTTTGGTTGCAAAGTGAATCCATTAATGCAAGGAGCGCATGAGTGCACTCTTAAGACTTTATCGGGAATCCTTCATTTTTAAGAAGTGCGACTTGCACCCTCTAAGAGAGCATAGAGTATTGCTAAAGCATTTTTCTCCTTCCTTGTTTCGAACTGTAGCCTAAAGAACCAAGTCTTCCTTTGAGCACACTTCTTTGACTCAAAGGACAACACCCTCCTTGAGCACATGAGCGCACCTTGAAGACCCGAATCTAACCCATTTATCCTTCAGCAATTCCCCCTGCACCCTCCTTGGTCCTTTGAAACTGCACCTTGTTCCCTCCCTTTTCCTTCTTGAGTGCGTCAGCGCACCCTGAAACTATGATTCCTTTCCCTTTAGCCTTTAGCTCTTCACCATGTGCCCTCCTTGTCTCCCTTGAGCACACAATGCACTTGGGAAGCCCAAAGCCTCATCCTTCATCCTTCATCCTTCGTACATGTGCCTTAAGCTCTCCCTTAAGTTCCTCTCTCCTCTTGAGTGCATGACTGCATTCTGAATCTCCCTCCTATCAACCCTTCAGCCTTTCAAAGTACACCCTTGCACCTAGAATATCTCCTTTCTCCTCCCAAGTGAACTATTAATACATGAACATAAAATATGCATGAAACATGTTAGAATAGGATATCTTTAGGTTGATGGTTGCTTTCCATGAGTGATCGCAATTACATGTATTTTAGGAACAACACAGCAAGCATGCATGAATAATATTAGGTAAAGTAAGTAGCCACATGAAGCATTAAATAAAAAGAACACATTGAAGTTTGGACAATTTAAGCACCTTGAAGACTCCATAATATCAAATACCCTTTTGAGGGTGAAGACATCAATGATCGGAAGTTGCATGCCAGACAAAATACACAAGTGGTAGTTGTTGAAGAATGTGTAACTAGGTTCGGTCCTCATAAGTATGAAATTTATTCTTGTAAAATATAAAATGAAAAGAAATTATTACTGAAGCATGGGTTTCACGCTCAGGTCCTTTTGTTTTATAGGTCAAGCACCCATTGAGTGCTTCTAGGGTTTAAGGTTCATTGTCATATATTGAAGATCCTATGGGCACATTGTATCATGTAAAGAAAAAAATTGTCTTTAAAGTGTTGAAATTCCCTCCAAGATCAAGTCGGCCTAGAAGCTACCAAGTTAGCCTACATGAAGAGTCATGTCTACCCTTGGAGAAGCCTATATATAGAGAGGAAATCATCCTCCATTAGACACGCACACTCACATATTTTTCTATGTGAAGAAGAAGGATAAATAGGTCGAAGAAGAAGGATGAAGAGGAAGAAAAGGAAGTCGAAGTGCTTGGGTTAAGTCTCTCTCTCTCCCACGTGAAAGTCGAAGCTAGGGTTTCTGCACTAGGGACATCTTTGGTTTGATATTGGAGACAAGAGATAAAAGAATTAAAGTGAAGGTGTATTAGGGTGTCTCACTAGCCATAAGATTCAAGTAAAGGCAAGCGAAGTGGAAAGGAGGCCATATGAAGAAGATCGAAGTCTTATTGAGGAGAAGCAACAGTTGCCGGGAGACAGAATTTCAGATCAGAAATAGGAGGTCGAAGATAATGCAGAAGGAGGCTGAGTTGATCTTAATATTGGAGGGTATTTGTCTGAGTTTCTAGGTCATGGTATTTGTCAATTGAAGGATCTATAAGAAGAGAAGAGATTTAAGGGTTTTCCCCTCAAGAGGAGGGGTTTTGGCCTTGCCTTGCAGCCTATATTCAATGTCACTATTCTTATTGTTTTGGTAGTTGTTTGGTGTATCTCACAATATAATAATAAGGTAAAAGGTAACAAAAACAATTATCAAGTTAAAGAGAATTATCATATTCACTTCCCTATTGAAATCTCAACATGGTATCAGAGCTAAGGTCATCTAAGGGCATTATGAAGATCTCCTCTACAATGAAGAAGTTCAACAATAATATTGCAAGCCATCTCAAGAAACGTATCAAGGAAGCATGGAGTTTCTTATTTTATACAAAGAAGGTATCAATCAAAGAAAAGGATGAAGGTCTCTTCTCGGTTCTCTCTAGAACATTACAAGATGAAGACATTTTTGTAATTGATAGTGGTGCATCAAGGCACATGACTGGCCACTCCAATAAATTGAAGACCTTATCAAAAGGAAAATACACTTTTTCATGGAAATTGTCGATAACAAGAGCTATCCCGTGAAAGGTATTGGATCAAACTCCATAAATATAGAAGATGGAAGCAAAATTCACCTCAACAACATTCTATTTGTCTCAGGTTTGCACAAGAATTTACTTTCCATTTCAAGTCTAGAATAAAAGGGTGATAGAGTGGCTTTCATTGAGGTAAGGTCATTGTATGGAGTAAAGACTCAAGTATATATCAAGCTAAATTCATTGGAATTCAAGAAGGAAGACTTTATAGACTAGTCTCTCCTGTGGCCCAAGCCTTAATTCACATTGAAATTAGCCCATGTGAACTCTCCCATAGAATATTTGGTCATATACATTTCAAAATCCTTCCAACTCTAAGTTCCATAGTAGATGGAATTATGAATCTAAAGGAAGATCATGAAGGAGTTTGTAAGGGACATGCAATGGGAAAGAATACCAAGAGACCATTTGGAAGCAGTGCTTCAGGGTGAAAAGAAATATTGGATCTCATTCATTCCAATGTATGTGGCCCTATGACTCCTATTTCTCGTGGAGGTCATCAATTTTATGTCACATTCATTGATGATATTTCAAGAAAAACTTGGGTTTACTTAATGAAAACCAAGGACGAAGTATTTTCAAAATTTCAAGAATTCAAAGATGAAGTGGAGAACCTTATAAGAAAAAGAATCAAGATATTAATATTTGATAATGGAGGAGAATATACATCCAAAGAGATTTTAGCATTTTGTAAGGAGTTTGGGATTATGATGGAGTTGATAGTCCCATACAATCCCGATCAAAATGGAACTGCAGAATGGAAGAATATATCCATTGAAGAAATTTTAAAATAAATGTTACACGATCAATATCTTCTTAAGTTCCTATGGGAGAGAAGCCATAAAGACCGTTGTCTCGATTCAGAATTGAAGTCCCCACAGATATCTAGACAACAAAACTCTAGAAGAAGTGTTCACTAGAAAGGAGCCATCTGTGGATCATCTGTGGATATTTGGGTGTCCTGTATATATCCACATACCCAAGGGAAAAATAAAGTAGTTGGATCCTTCAGGAATGAAGGGAACATTTTTTGGGTACAAAAACTCATCAAAATATTATAGGATCTACATGAAAGATGGACATCACATAGAAGTCAGTCATGATGTCATATTTGACGAAAGTATAGCTTTCAAGAAATCAAAGGAACTTTCCATAGACTCTGATGATGAATAACTTCCCATATTTGAGGAGGAAGTGGATAAGGGAGAAGAAGAATCACACCATGAAGAAGAAGGTCCTAGTGAGTCTGTTCAACCTGTGGTTATCCTTGAGAAAGAAAAAGACCAAATTGGTTAAAATATACTCTACTTGATGTATAATGTGATGAGGCAGTGAAAGGATCATTTAGAAACCCAAAAGATATTTTGGGTATGCTGCATACATGACAAAAATAATATAATTAGAACCATCCACTTTTGAAAAGGTTGTAAACAATCAAGAATGGAAGGATGTCGTGAATGAATAATATCAATCTATAATGATGAATGGAGTCTGGGAGATCATAACTAGGCCCAAATATAAATCCATGGTTACTTCTAAATGGATCTATAAGATCAAAGATGCGACTGATGGAAGTATAGATAAGTATAAAGAAATATTTGTGGCTAGGCACTTCTCTCAACTTGAAGGCATCGACTATGAAGATAAAGTTTCTCCAACAAAAAGATATACGACATTTTGATCATTAGTCTCTCTGGTAGCATCAATGGGATGGAACATCCACCAAATGGATGTCAAGTCTGAATTTCTGAATGGCACAATAGATGAAGAAGTCTATATAGAACAAACCCTTGGGGTTTGAAGTTAAAGATAGAAAGGCATATGTTTACAGATTAAAGAAAGCATTATATGGCCTCAAGCAAGCACCAAGGGCATGGTATGTTAGGATGGATGCATATCTTCAAAGAATAGGCTGCAAAAAAAGTTATGTAGATCCAAACCTTTTTATTAAGGTGGTAGATGGAGAACTTTTAATCATTCTTCTGTATGTAGATGATCTTCTCCTAATAGGTGTAGAAGGTCGAATTGAAGAATGTAAGAAGCAACTTGTAGAATAATTTGACATGAGGGATCTTGGGCTGATGGATTACTATTTCAGGCTAGAAGTCTGGCAAGGGCCTGATCAGTGATAAAGTTTATTTGGGTCAACAAAAATACGTGATAAAGATGATAAAAAAGTTTGACATGATGGATTGCAAACCTATGACTACTCCGATGATCACAAATTTGAATAAACTAAGAAGTTTCTATTTTAGCCCTGTGGATCCTTCCAAGTATAGGAAACTTATTGGATCATTGATGTACTTCGTGAATACTCGACCAAACATTTGCTTTGAATTACTTGTTCTCAGTCAAGTTCAAGTGGAGCCAAAGCATGATCATTGGGTAGCAGTGAAACATATTCTGAGATATCTACGAGGAACCATCCACTATGGTATAAAGTATGATAGAAGGAATGATGTCCAACTGATTGGATATACAAACTCCAACTAGGGAGGCAATGAGAAAGATGGAAGGAGCACCATTGGAAGATGTTTCAATTTGGGATCCTCCATGATATCATGAATGAAAAGAAAGCAAGACAAAGCTGCTTTAACTAGTGCTAAGGCTTAATATGTTGCAGTAAGTAAGCAAATAAGTAATATGGTTAAGGAAGTTGCTATCTAACCTATTTGAAGGACCGATGAACCTTACAGTGATACTTTTGTGATAACACTAGTTCTATACATTTTTCTGAAGATCCGATATTTCATGGAAAGAAAAAGAATATAAACAATAAGTATCACTACATTCGAGAGCTAGTGGAAAATGGTGTGCTACATTGCTACATTATATCTCCACTGATGAGCAGGTAGCTGACATATTGACAAAGTCACTTCCAAACAAGAAGCTTGTGTACTTGAGAGACAAGCTTGGTTTGGTTGATGTATCGTCCCTAATTGAGAGGGAGAGATAGACACTATGTTCTTGTATTCACTTGGGAAGAAAGAATGGAGGATTAAGTAACCATCTAGAGTTCGATATTCTTTGAGAATGAGGTAGGGAATTCAAGATAAGAGTAGTCATGGAACGATACTATTTGAGGATTAGCTACCCAAGATAATAATAGTCCAACTAAGGTCATACTCATTGAACACCAGGGTGGAGTATGTACCTTAAGAGACAATTCATGGTGTCTATAATTCATTGGTCTCACCAACATTGCGTTTTGATCTTGTGGAGAGATAGAGTTGTTAGTCAAGGCCTTGATATGTTACAATGTTGGTTAAATATGATGTTAGATAGATGGTTACCAATCTGACTCTTTTTATGAGGTCTCTTCAGATTGAGAGTGACTATGTACCTATTATGAATACTTCCCTAGTTAAGAGGGAGTGTTGAAAAATGTGTAACTAGGTTCAGCCTTCATAAGTATGAAATGTATTCTTGTAAAATATAAAATGAAAATAAATTATCACTGAAGCATGGGTTTCATGCTCAAGTCCTTTTATTTTATAGGTCAAGCACCCATTGAGTGGTTCTATGGTTTAAGAGTCATTGTCATATATCAAATACCATATGGGAACATTGTATCATGTAAAGAAAAATTTGTTTTTGTCTTTAAAGTGTCGAAAGTCCCTCCAAGATAAATTCGGCCTAGAAGTTGCCAAGTCGGCCTACATGAAGAGCCACGTCTACTCTTAAAGAAGCCTATATATAGAGGGGAATTCGTCCTCCATTAGACACAGATGCCCACATCTCTTTATATGCAAAGAAGAAGGCTAAAGAGGTTGAAGAAAAAGGACAAAGAGGAAGTTGAAGTGCTTGGGTTAAGTCTCTCTCTCTCCCCCATGTGAAAGTTGAAGCTAGGGTTTATATGATGGGGACACCTTTGGTTTGATCTTGGAGACAAGAGAGAAAATAATAAAAGTGAAGGTGTCTTAGGGTGTCTCACTAGCTCTAATATTCAAGGAAAGGCAAGTGAAGAGGAAATTAGGCCATACAAAGAAGCTCAAAGTCTTCTTGAGGTGCAACAACAGTTGCAGAAGTTATCGAGAGACAAAATTTCAGATCAAAAATAGGAGGTCAAGGATCTTGTAGAAGGAGGCTAAGATAATATTGATCTTGGAGGGTATTTTTCTGAGTTTCTATGTCATGGTATTCATTAATTGACAGATCTATAAGAGAACAAGATATTTAAGGGTTTTCCCCTCAAGAGAAGGGGTTTTGGCCTTGGCTTGCAACCTATATACTGTGTCGCTATTCTTATTGTTTTTGTAGTTTGATGTATCTCAGAATATAATAATAAGGAACAAAGCTAATAAGGTTAAAGGTAACACAAACAATTATCAAGTTAAAGAGACTTATCATATTCATTTACCTATTGAATTCTCAATAGTAGCCATGTCATCCATTTAAGAGAGACCATGTCATTTGTCACTATAAGTCCTAGTCATCAATGATAATGACTTGTCATTTCCTCATCACATGATGATGTGGAAGTTGTGATGTAATCATGTAATTATTGTAAAGACAAAGAAGTGGATGTCCAAGAGTCTTGTATGGATGAAATAGCCATGTATAGAAGTCCAAAAGGCATGTAATACCAAAATTCATATGTAATTCCAAAATTCATTTGGAATTCCAAAGGTATTAGAAGTACAAAGGTCATTAGAAGTTGGAAAGTAAATAATCATGAGGATATGGGAAGTCATGCCTCAAGTTATAAAAGGATCCTCATTACTCATGCAAAGGAATTTTAACCTTGGTTTCTCCCATAGGCATTAGAGAGATAGAGATAATACTTTTGGGGAGCAAGTAGTAGCTCTAACACTCCATTATTGGAGTTAGTGGTATTCATTGCACTTATGTATCTTGGAACTTTTGCTTAATACTTGAAGCCTTTTGGACAACACATTTTCATGCATGGATTGTGGAGGTTTTAATACTATTCTTCTAATGTTTGAGATTCATGTTGGCTTTCTAATGTACTAGATTAATTAAATTATTTTGGTGACTTTGGTTCTCAAATTATTGGAAATGTGTTGTAATTAACGGTCGTGGCATCTTTGTGAACTATTTCACTTGATATTCAATGCTTCTTCCTCATATGTGAATGTTTCTCCATTAGATTCATACTATTACTTTTCTTTTAGAGACTCACTTTCTCTCTCTCACAGTGAAAGAACCTTGATATGTCGACAATTGAACATTCCACAAGTTACACTCTCTTACTCATTCAAAAGCACATGTGTGATTCTCTCTCATGCTAACTGCTTAAGCCAAGATATATATTTAAGTAAACAATAGTCAGATTGTATTCCATATTGGACTCCTACACAAGATGGTGTGAGGTCTAATTGGGACCTCATATCAGGGAGGTCCCCTATATGTTGGTGGTATCCAACACCGTTAAAATCCTAGTGCTAGAAGGAGGGTAACCAATTTTTTATGGTTGATAACTCTACACATCCTAATCATTCATATTTTAGACAAGGCAGTAACATTTTGAGAACCCTTCCAACTCCTATTATCGAAGTAGGAGGGTCTTCTCACCTTGGTCCAAAGTTGGCTTATGAGGTTACCTACGAATAACTCTAGGCGATTCAAACTATAACTCGTCGGTTTGGAAAATATATAAGTTTACTCCTTGTTGCTCATAATCCTCCACATCATCCTAAGAAGAAAGAAACAACTCATGTTGGTTCACTAATTTCATCAGTAGAAGATTTGGATTTTTCCACCCTTGAGGATTTATTTGAATCTTCAGAAGGCACATTTTATCAAGAACCACTTCGCTCATTCATGAAGATTATGAGGAAGACATTTTTCTTTATGGTGAAGAACAATCGAGAGCTGATTTTCAGTTTAACGATGGATTAAACAGTGAAGGAGAAGGCTCGTTAGATTCTGAAAAGGAGGAGGAACATAGAGAAGAAGACATGGCTGATCAGGACCTGGATTGGATGGTCTAAGGGCCTATTTCTCTTATAGATAACCTTCATAAAATGCCCACACATCTAGAGAAGTTGTTATTAATGTTTGATCCAAACAAGAATACTACAATAAAAGATCATATCAACGATTTCTACATGCATCTATGGATATTAAAGGTACAGTGCGATGATGTTGCTTGTAGTTTTTTTCCTTTTACATTAGAAGGTAGAGAAACAACATGGTACCATAGTTTGCCTATTAATTCAGTCCATGGGGGAGGGATTTTAAGAAATTATTTTAGGAGAAATTCGTTGATGACAAGACTCCTTCCATGTTATTAAAATAGCTCGAGAACATCAAGATGGGGGGGAAGGAAAAATTCAAAGACTTCAATAAAAATTTCAACGAAATATTGAACAGGTTTACCCTGGGCACACAACCTCATGATTCTATCGCTATCGATTATTATAAAGTTATCTTGCCCACAAATATTTCCTCTTTTTTAAATCGAGTTGTGAAGGAGCCATTAGATCTAAAATTTGCAAAATCAATCACCATGGAGAAAGACTTGCATGTTATTGGAGTCATTACTAACGATGATAAATCTAAAGACTCCAAGGTCACTGGAAATAAGTCCCATCATTCTTCGAGTAAGGATAAAGAAAAGGATTATGCAAATATTGAAAGCTTGACCAGGACATTAAAAGCACTCACTAATGAAGTCTCATAAGTAAAGAGAAGTTCGCGAGACTTCAACCAATATTAAGCCTCCCAAGTGTTTCCATTTTAGAAGGAATAATAACAATGACAAAAATCAATTGACTAAATCTACCCAGAGTTCGAATGTTGTGTTTAATATTGAAAGTATGGGCATGGATAACTATTTTTCTTTCCACCAAGAATAAAATTAAGAGAAAACATGCCCATAGTGGAACCACGACATGAATGTTCTAGCCGCACACATTGTTGATACTTTATTAGTAGATGAGCAGTCTGAGAAGGCAGAAGAAGCAAATGAACCTGAAACAACTGAAGAAAGTAGAGGTGTTGGACACACACTTAATGATTTCTATTGTATTTCCAATGCTAACAAGAAGAGTGTTGAAGCACCACTACAAAGCGAAGCCCCTCCTCAGAAATAGAATGGTCGATATAGTTTGAGGAGCAAAGGGCCCATTTATGAATAGGAGGCAATGAGACAAAAATTGAAGGAGAAATTTCTAAGAATGATATGTCCACAAAATGTTAGATCATCTGTCCAATAATGGGAGTTACATAAAGCTTAAGAAGAATCCCATTAAGTCTATGTTTGGTCAATTTATTAGACAAATTAACACAAGTATTTAATTATCAATCTGGGCTTGTAAGCTTAGAAGCATGTCCAAAGTATAAGGATTTTAGTTGTAGTCAATTTTAGAAGATGGAATATAAAGATTTATGGAAGTGCATATTACAAATATAAAATCTAACTTAATAGTTTCTGATTCAATATACAGTAAATGAGGAAAGAGGGTCCTAACTATGGAGATCCAGGTTGTCCTTTCCTACAATATTACTTTCTTGAAGAGAAATAAAAATTAACTGATTAACAATATTTTATGATGCACAAAATGTAGAGAGAAGTGGATCCTAACTAAGGAGGTCCAGATTTTCATTCCTCACAATCTTATTCCATCATTATTAATATTGCATTGAAACTAGAATTCAGAAATAACTCAACAAGGAAATGATAATGGATTTCAATTATAACTCATAATCAAATAGAAGGAGAATTTCACTTGAATTCTTGTTTGTCCCTTCATAATTAGATTAGAATTAAATCAAGATTCATTCAACAATCATAATAAATCTTCATACATGTAAAGAAATCTGAAGCAAAAACTAGTTTATAGAAATTATGCTAAATTAACCAAGAAGTGCACTTAGCTTGGTGTGGGGGCCCTCCACCCTTGCTTTGCACACTTGAAGAGATCTCAGCTATAGAAAAATCAGTTTCTCACTCAAGCATGAACAAAAAATTAAATGAAGTGGGTTCTTCAATTATCTTTCAGTCTTCAAAGAGTCTCAAAATCAGATTACATAAAATTCTACATACCCAAGCCTTCAAAAGTCTTGGCTTAAATAGAAAAATAATAAACAAAATTGAATAAAATGTATCTAACAGTCATATCTATCATAATACCATCTATCTTGGTCAAATCCATCCATTCAGTTACACAAAATTTGGAATATCCCAAAATATAATAAATTTGGCCTATTTCTTAGGGATTTTCTGAACAGCAAGTCATGTTTGACTAGAGTTGTCCGGGCCTATTTTAGCTCAATTTGACCGAACCAATAGGTACATGTCCATCCTTGGTTCCCAATCTTTCCATATTTATGCTCATCTTGTGCCCATGTGTCCTGCAATTATGACTCCAATGCAGCCATTACGGGAATTTTCAGTTCTGTCCAAAAATACACTAAAAACCCAATTTTTGCAAAAATATCTAAAAATTGAAAAACATAATTTAGATACCTGAATATGCATAAATTGGTCAAAATGAAGTGTATATGGATGTTATGCGGTTGAAAATGATGGAAATTAGGTGTATTTCAATAAGCAAAATTTGATGGAAAATGAGGGCCAACATCTCCCCCTTGCTAATGTGTAAGCATGTCCTCATGCTTTCTTTCTCCTTTTTGACCTTTTAAGTGTTGATGTATCTGTTGACTTTGGTCTTGAAGCCTCTACCTATGCAGCCTGTAAAAGATAATCAATGCCTTCACACTTCCCTTCCTTGTAGATGGCGGTCTTGACTTTCTACCTTTCATACTTATATTGCCACATGTTTTTCTCTTTCAGCCATCTGTAAGCCTGTTAAGCTATGAGGAACTTTTTAGTTTCAAGCTTGTTAACCTTTTCGGTCAACTCTTTATTGTCTTTGATTACCTTTTTTTGTTTTTCCTGTACATCTTGTTTTCCTTTTTCAAATGTCTTTCTAAAATTTTGTTATCTTCAAACTCCTTATTAACTCTTTGATTTTTTTGAGGTGCAGCTCTCTTTCCTCTTATTTTGTATCTTTGGAAAATGAGTGTGATGAGATAGCTCCTATCTCAAAATTTTCAAACTATAAATCCCTCTCATGAGGTTCCTCATAGATTTCCTTTTACATTCTCTCAAAGATTTCATCAATTTCTTTTGAAGTGGGAGGAGGTTCAACAATTTGCACTTCAGGATCCTTTCCCTTACCACTTGTTTCTTCTTGCCTTTTCCTCCTAGGCCTCCTAGGAATAGATAGAAAATGACGCAGGAATCAATTGTTTCAAGAAATCTCAACAATTGGCCCCACGTTTTCCTTTCCCTTTATAATCAGACCTTCCACTTCCCTACTTTGATTTCCTTAATATAATCCCGACAACAGATCTTTTCTTTATTTAACAGAGCCGCTCGGTGGTACACCATAGATCACCTCACCTTTGATCTGACGGTCCACGTTATATCGAAATCGCAATGGCAGTGCTTAAGACTCAGTTCATACATATGAAACGTTGCGATGTGATATAGTCAATGGTCACATCTTCCATCGCATATCGCAGGTTTCCAATGCTCAAGGCCCATTCCTTTTTCAACTGAAATATTGCAATGTGATGGATCACAATTGCGCATTGCACTGTCTTACGGCCTAAGGTCCTATCATGCACCAATGCTTTATTGCGATGCGATATGTCGGCGATTGCAAATCACAATTCCTTAAGGATTGAGGTCCTCTCGTTTGTAAACAAATATGTGATGCGATATGGGATGATCCAACGGTTGGCGGGGTTTCGCACCATTGGTTGGAACTTAGATCAACGACTAGGATTTAAGTGGGATTCAACACTATTATTAACAGTAAGGACTGCGAGTCTCGTTGAACTCTGAGTTTTATATCACAAATCATAAAAACAGAGAAATATTCAACTCTGTCTCGAATACAAATAAACAGAATTTAAAATGAAAGATCACACAGAATCGATATATCTATATATATATATATATATTAATCCCACACTACATCAATTTATCAATACTATCAATGTTACAGAGTCTCAGCCCTTTGGCTCGATTACAACGATTTAAAAGACCCCTGTTTCCATATGGAAATCCTTGCTTTATTACTTGACTCTTGCTTCACTTAATTCTCTCTCATCTGTGCCAATCATTCTACATTACATTTTTCTCCTTTTTATCAATCGAATCCCACTCTAACTATGCTTAACAACTCAATTTTGTATTTTAACAATCTAATAATCAAATCTCTATTTTCCAGCTCTATCACACACCTATGCTAACAACTTATCTTTGGATCTAAAATAAGACAATTTCTACTTATTACAATAATGAAATACAACTCATTTCTTGAGAGACCCAACCCTCTCAGTAAAAAGTGACTTGTGACCCCTTAGGTAAGTGAAATTCAACTTGTTTAGCTACAACATGTGAACAGACTTTCACATTGTTGGCTAGGTCTAGATTCTCCTACATCAGACTCTTGGGGAAGAAAGAAATCATCCCTCAGACTTTCAGGGCTTACTCCATACTTCTGCAACTCGGCTGTTGTTAACCAGCTAGCATCCTCCACTAGCTGTCCTTTCCATTTGACTAGATATTGAAAATAAGTTTGTCCTTTGGTTCTTTTGGATACTCTTTTCTCCAAAACAACTTCCACTTCTTTCTTAATGGCCTTTGGCATTTGTTCTTCCCAGTTCAAAGTTTGAACTTCATCTTCTGTAGTTTCCTCCTGTAGCTCTATCTCTGTCCCTTTGTATGGATACAAATATGCAATATTGAAAATAGGTGATATTCCAATCCCTTCTTGAAATTCAATTTCATATGCATTAGCTGAAAACTTTCTTACAATTTTACATGGTCATATCTTTTTCATTTTCAGTTTATTGTAAGTCTTAGCAGGAAATCTTTCTTTTCTCAAATATACCATCACTAAATCTCCCACTTGGAATTCTTTCTCTCTTCTTTTCATATCTACTCTCTGTTTGTATTTACCACTGCTTTCCTGCAATCTGCCTTTGACATCTTCTTGAAGTCTTTGCATATGTTCTGCAAACTCTTCAGCTTTTGCACTTCTTGTCTCTTATTTACCCATATTTTTGAGCTCATACACACCTCTTGGATTCATTCCAAAAACAATATGAAATGGACTCATTCTAGTACTTCGGTTTGGAGTGTCATTATAAGCAAATTCAGCCTGAGCTAGTGCTAAATCCCACTGCTTAGGATTTTGATGCACTAAACTTCTCAATATGTTTCCCAAGCTCCTATTTACTACTTCGGTTTGTCCATCTGTTTGAGGGTGGTGTGCTGAACGGAAACTGAGGTTAGCTCCTAGTTTCTTCCAAAGAGTTCTCTAGAAATGTCCTACAAGCTTTGTATCTCTATTAGACATAATACTTATAGGCAATCCATGTAATCTTACAATTTCTAGAAAAAATAGATTAGCTATATGTGATGCATCACTAGTCTTCTTACAAGCAATGAAATGTGCCATCTTGGAAAATCTATCTACCAAAGCATAAATGGAATCATTTCCTCTTTGAGTTTTTGGTTCCAAAACAAAATCCACACTAAATGCACCCCATGGTCGATCTGGTATTGACAATGGCTGATACAATCCTGTATTCTGGCTTCTCCCTTTAGCATGCTGACATATCCTGCAGTTCTCAACAAATCTCTTAACATTAGTTTGCATTTTTGGCCAATAATAATAAGCGTTCACTTGAGCAAAGGTTTTATCTTGTCCAAAGTGACTAGATAATCCTCCACTATGTTTCTCCTTTATTATGTTTTCCCTCATAGAACATTTGGGAATACACAACTTTTTGCCTTTAAACAATAAGCCTCCTTGGATGAGATAATCTAACCATTGACTTCTATTATGAACTATTGGATTTTGAACTGCTATATAGATATATTTGAAATCTACATCATCTTTGTACATTTCAATCATTTCTTCAAATCCTACAACACCAACTTTGAATTCTTGCACAATAAAACTTACCCTGCTCAACGCATCAACAAATTTATTCAACTTACCACTTGTGTGCTTTATTACAGAAGTAAAGCTCTGCAAAAATTCTACCCACTTGGCATGTTTCTGGCTCAATTTCGGTTGGTTATTTATGAAATGTAATGCATGATTATTCGAATACAATATGAATTCCTTCGACAGCAAATAATGTCTCCATTTTTTCAAGGCTTGCACAATAACGTAAAACTCTTTATCGTAAGAAGAATACTTCTTCTTTTCTTCATTCAATTTCTCACTGAAGTACGCTATCGGTCTTTGTTCCTGACTCAGAATTGTGCCAACTATAACTCTGCTAACATCTGTTTCAACTTGAAATACTTTTTCAAAATCAGGCAAAGCTAAAATCAGTTCCTCTGTGATTTTCCTCTTCAACAATTTAAAATTCCTCTCTGTTGTTTCTATCCACTTGAATGGATGATTGGTCTTCTTAATTGTTTCAAGAATTGGTGCCCAAATCTAACTAAAGCCTCTGATAAATTTCTTGTAAAAACTTGCAAGACCATGGAAGCTTCTTACCTCAAATATATTTATGGGAATAGGCTAGTTCCAAATTTCTTGGGCTTTCTCCTGATCAATTTTCAATCCCTCTTTAGAAACTACAAATCCCAAGTAAATTAATTCTTCCTTCATGAAACTACATTTCTTCAGATTTATCAGTAGTTTCTCTTTCTGCAGAGTTCTTAAAACCAGTTTAAGATGCTCTAGATGTTCTTCCTTACTTTTACTAAAAACTAGAATATCATCAAGATAAATAATAACAAACTTGCCTGCATATTCCTTAAAGACCTGATCATCAATCTCATGAACATGCTAGGTGCATTAGTGATTCCAAAAGGCATCCCTAACCACTCATACAACCCACTATTTGTTTTAAATGCAATCTTCCATTCATCTCCTTCTCGAATTCTTATTTGATGATATCCACCCTTCAGATCTATTTTAATAAAATACTTTGAGCCACTCAAACAATCCAGTAAATCATCCATGTGTGGCAAAGTAAATCTATACCTGATTGTGATCTTTTTTATGGCTCTGGAATCTATGCACATATTCCATTCACGTCCTTTCTTTGGACTAAGTACTGTTAGTACAACACATGGACTAAGACTCTCTCTGATTAGTCCCTTATCCATCAGTTCTTGCACTTGTCTTCCAACTTATGCATTCCCTTGAGGAGTTAATTTGTACACTGCTTTATTTGGAAAACTCGCTCCTGGTATTAGATCAATATGATGACTAATACTCCTGATCAGTGGCAATGCATTTGGAAACTCATCCACAATAGTATCAACGAAATCATTTAATAGAGTTTTGATTTCTTCAGGTAAATCATCTAAGTTTGTGGAAGTTAGGATTACCTTCGGTCTCCCTATGACAACAAAATGCATTTCTTCACCTTTTCCAATCTCTTGCAATAGCTCCTTTTCGCTCATCAGCATAACACTATTTATAGGTGCTCCTTTGTCAGTTTCATCCTTCAATGGTAGCAATGTATGTTTATTTCCATCTTTCTCTAGAGTATAAGTGTTTCTCCTCCCATCATGAATAACTTTCCGATCAAACTACGACAGTCTTCCCAACAGTACATGGCATACATCCATTGGCATTACATCACATAATATTACATCCTTATACATACCAATCTGTATTTCAACCTTGCATTTTTCTATCACAATAATCTGATGTCCTTTCTGTAACCAAGACACTTTGTAAGGAGTAGGGTGCACTGTCTTTTCTAGTCTGAGCTTGTCTACCATCTCTGTAGAAACAAGGATATCAATGCTTCCACTGTCAATTATTACTTTACAACACTTACCTTTTGATTTACAGGTAGTTCTGAATAGATTATTCCTCTACGTTGGTTCTTCAATCTCTTTCTTTGTCTTAAGAAATGTCCTTCTCAACAACAGGGATTCTCCTAGTTTAGGGGGTTCTTCCTTTTCCATAAGTCGAGGTGTTTCTAGCTTTGCCTCAGCCATATTTACATTCATCTGACTTGCTGGTTTATTATGAGGACAGTCCCATGACAGATGTCCCCATTCTCCACATGTGTAGCACCGAATATCTCTTCCTCACCCCTTCCTTTGGGCGTAAATCTTCCTCTATTAAAATCCTCTCTCTATGGTGGTTTGCTACTTGAACTGCCTGCTTCATGCTGATGTTGTTGTCCCCTTGGTTTGGTAGTTCCTCTACCTCTTACCGAGCTTCTTCCTCTATTACTTTGATTTTGTTTTCTCAACATCTTCTCCTCTACCTTCAAACTTACTTGATAGGCATCCTCAATAGTCTTTAGACTTAACAAGCTGATCTTGTCTTGTATGTCATATCATAAGCCATTGATATATCGAGCTACCTTCTCCATGTCATCTTCTGCATGTCTTGCTCTAATACTCAATCTATAAAAATCTTATGTGTATTCTTTAATAGACATTCCTTTTTGCCTTAAATTATGCATATGTTTAAAAAGATTTAACTGATAATCTTTAGGCATAAATTTGGCTTTCATCTTACTTACCATTTTGACCCATTGCTTGATCTTGGACTTTTCTTTCCTTGTTCTGGATGTCTGTAGCTCATACCACCAAATAGCTGCATGACCCTTCAATCTGGAAACTACAGATTTCACCTTCTTCTTGTCGTCAACTTCCTCTTGATAGTAAAAATATTTGTGTAATGACCTGATCCAATCCATTAGCTCTTCTGCATTGAGACTCCCTTCATACGTAGGAATTTCCACCTTTTGTTTTCCTCCCAATTTCACCAACATCTTAATAACTCTGGTAGTTTCATTTTCCTCCTCTTCTTCTTCCTCCTTAGGAGATTCTTCTTTAGCACTGTCATCCCCTTCATTAGGTGTTCTTCTTTGAGCAGTCTCAATTTGTAAGGACCCCCTTGCCCAAAAACTATATACTTTTTTTTTTTTTTTACACGACAATTACAACCAGTAAAGAAACGCATTGAGATTTCAAATTCATTCAACACACACATTGATGATACTCATTCAGAAACATAACACAACATTACATACCTTTAATCTAAGATCAAGTAGTAACGAAATACACATGTACCGTACACCGGAAGGCGAGACTTCACTTGCTTTGTTGTCGCTGGTATTCCCTTGTTGTTGGTCACTCCTGCGAGTGTATGATGACGCACTTGATCCGAAAATGAGACCCACCGGTTAACCTCCCAGCCTACTCCTTGGGTACTCTTCTTCCCCGCGGACCCCCGAGCTGCAATGGGGCTGTACAATGGAGGAAGAATCTAGCTGGCAGAGGAGAG
>APFE031479320.1:0-22086 GCA_000404065.3 Pinus taeda
TGAGGTCAACCTGTTTGAGTCTGCAAGTTGCGTAGATCCTTATGCACATTCCCTAGTGCATGCTTATACTGTTGTTCAAATTGTTGCCACAATTCGATCATTATATCATGGACCTTATCTCCGATCACATTCAAGTCGCCCTCAGTGAGGACCATTGGATCTACATGTACGTGCTTTTCCAATTTCTGCTTCTTCCAGGGTCTGTAAGTTGTCTCCTTCTGGCACTCTATGATTCTGAAAGGAGTGCTCTATTGCTGGCCACCACCTCATTCCTCTTCAGACCTTACCTTTTCCATAGTATGTTGAGAAGCAGACTCATCAACCTCCAATGTGGCCTCCTTTGTGGCATGTTCCTTGTCAGTAGCTACCTTAGTAGCATCTTCCTTGGCAGAAACTTCCTTATTTTTCTATGTTGCTTTCTTGTGAGCAGAAGCCTGCTCAGCTTCCTTATTATTTTGCACTGTTGTGCCTTGCGCGAAGGAAATTTCCCTCACCTTGCTTGTTCCTATGCCAAGATCTGATGGCTGCAACCACTCAAATGGCCATTTTCCCATAATCTCGTGCACATTAGCCTCATGGACTAGGTATGGCAACTTGTACCATAGTTTCTTAGGATCTCGTCTTCTATGGATGGATACGTTGTAAAAATCTTCTTTAAACTCTGTGTAAGGCCCCAACTGCTCAAGCAAGGTTGGTGACAGTCTTAGCCTCTGACTGATCACCGTGTAGAGGTCCATTTCGATCAACACCCAAAAGAGCTTCGTCTCCATGACCCTCTCTAGATCCTTCGTTCTCCACAATGAAGCGAACATCATGACCTCTGGTAAATCAACATCCTTTGGAGTGAGTTGACTGTCTTCTGGCAGTCTCCATGCTACTAGGGAAATTAACAATAGTAGCAAGGCATAGTGGAATTCCTTGATGTCATTTTGTGCTTCATGACAATTCAACAGAAACTATTTGAAGAGATAGTGCACCCAATTGTACTGCACCCCATTCACATATTGTGTAGTCAATGAAATGAGTGGCACTGGAACCTCATCCATGCAATTATTTATCATGACCTTGCAAGCCAAAATCTGGGCAACAAACTTCATTGCCTTGTCTGTGATGGAACGGATAAAGTATCCATGTGACTTCTTCATTAAGCCAAACTCGTTCTTCATTCTATTCGTGAGTTTTTTTTCTTTACTCTCACCTCTGAACTCCTCAGCTAGATCCACCCCTTGGTAGGGCAACTTGGTGATACGGTGGATAAACATATTTGTGATGGGAATGGGCTCTCCCAACAAAATAAACCCATCATGAACTAGTGTAAGCAATTTGCATACACATATCATGTTTATAGTGGTTATGCTAAAATGTGTTACACATAGCATATTTAGTGACCCAACCTTTTTGACCCCCTGCGACTACTTCATGGGTTCCAGTCACATGAATCCAGTCTCCTCATAGTATATCTTCACCAAATATTTGTTTGTTGCCAAATGCAGTAGTTTCTCATGATCAGCTAGATCCCAATCCTCCATTTTGAGTGTGGGAATGCGCCTTAAGAGCACGCCTTCAAATGGCACTTTTTCTCGAAATAGCGGTGTATAGACTGTGAATTTAGCATTATTAGGATCCTTGGTTACCTTCGCTTTGCCCTTTTGCAGAGGGATATACTTTGGGAGCTTAGTGATAGGCTCTCCCTCCTCAGAATTCAAATCTCCAGCCCCTTTGTGAAGCTTCTCTTCATCAATATCCAAGGGTTCATGTGGATGGTTCGACTTGTCCATCTTCCCTTTCGGCCGAACCTTGTAGGGTTCTTCCTTGGCGACTGCCTTACCAGAATAGGCTATGGTTTCTTCTATTTCCCTTTATCAGCAGATGGTTTAGGCCTAGGCAACCTTAGTTCCATAGGCACAGACAATGTATCTTCCATAGGCTATGACTTCAGAGGCACTAGCTTAAGAACTTGCGACTTCTGCGGGATCAGTCATTTTATCAAGGATGATCTTACAGTTCCAATCAGGTAAGTTTGTGAACTCTAGTCATGAAAGAAGTTCCTTCCAATCCTTCTTGGACATAGAAGAATCTTTCTAATATAAAATTCTACGAAAGAAAAGTGTTGCAATGTAGGTGAGCATGAGAAATTTATAGGTGATTTCACATTCAAATCTGACCGTTCCCTCCAATTTCTGATCATAAATGCATCTTTGGTGGTAGATTGCAAAATATTTTCACCATAAATGTAGCATACCTGCTCTTCCTAATAGGATTTTCACCATCCAATCAGCTACAGTGCATCCAACAACCATTTTTGGACCCTTTTGTGTGACACCATCCTCCATGGCGCAGCCCTGCTCGCATAGTTCCTTCTGGCACACTTCTTTCTTTCCTCACACAATCCCATTACTTTGTTTTCCCAGTGTTCAAGCAGTATAGTTTATAGTCCCGTACTTCCTTGCAACTACCTGGAATACTAAGACTGTCTGACCATCATGTAGTCATTACGTAGGAGCAAGATCCCTTGATATAAGTTTAGTCAATTTCCATTGACTCTTCCCGGGAATAATTCCCCATTCAGCTTCGTGAGCTAAACTGCGCCACCATATGTAATTGCCCTGACTAAATAGGGTCCCAACCAAAGCATTTAAATTTTCTCAAGAAAGTTTCTAAATTTTTTATTGTAAAGTAGGACCAAGTCATTCACCTTAAAGCTGCACCGCTTAATATGTCGACCATGCCAGAACTTTGCACGCTCTTTTTGCACCTGTTGGTGAAACCTTGCGAGAAATCTATCTTCTTCCAATTCCATCAACTGTACGAGGCGCTACTCCATAGTCTCGTAATCCACCATATCAGTCAATTTTGCAATCCGCAAACTCGACCCAATATACTTCATGGGCATTTTTGTATCTCTGAGATGATAATGGTCAGGGATAATGCCAGGGTATCTAAGATGATTGTTTTGGGGGTTTTGTTTTAATTTGGAGGACCAACGTATGAAACAAATTTAAAATAGTGATGCCTAACCTTGTGAATAGCATTAATATTTAAACACAGGGCTCATATTAAAATTCACACAGTGATATAGCTTGCATGGTGGGGAGCAGAAATAGAGAGATGGTATGACTATCACAATATTCAAATTGAAAATTAAATAATCATAAGCAAGAAAACCTTTAGACTATGTTCAGAAGGTTTAACAAAATATGCTTAAGCTTACAACAGATGCTGATGATATTATGATTTAGAGGGAACTAATAAAATAAACAATTTATATAATTCATTCTCTTTATAAATGATCACTTCAGAAGCTTATAAGAATAATTGAAACAAAATTACTCCTACCTAGTTATCTTTGTAAAACATAAGAATATGAAGAAAACATTGTGAAGTAAAACATTGTGAAGTAAAACTGAAAAAAACTTAGAGAAAAATGAAACTGTATGAATCAGACTTCAGAATCCATTTGCTTTTGTATTAATGATTTAGAAAAGTCAAGTACATTTGATGTTTAGAAATACTTCTTCAAGGGTGCAACCCTTAATAACTCGTGAAAGAGAGTTATTTTTACAATCTGAAAATCAGGAAAATATCTTAATAGTTTACAAAAATAGATAATTACAAAATCAAGAATATAAATTGATAGTCGATCTATCACTATTTTAGTGTTGATTTGTTGATGACTATTGCTAGAAAAATTGAGAACTGTTGAGTTGGTGATGACTGTCCCTATAAATATTGAATTTTGTTTGACCACCCTTTTAGTCAAGTAAATCAGTTAATTCTTCCCAACGTTTCTTATCTGGGATAGATAACTTAGTTACTCTCCTGTAAATTTCATTCATATCTATATACTTAGTGAAAGTGTGTTTTACTTAATGATGTCTAGAAATACTTCTTCAAGGGTGCAACCCTTAATAACTCGTGAAAGAGATTTATTTATACAATATGAAAACTAGGAAAATATCTTAAAAGTTTACAAAAAGAGATAATTACAAAATCAAGAATATAAACTGATAGTTGATCTATCACTATTTTAGTGTTGAGTTGTTGATGACTGTTGCTAGAAAAACTGAGAACTGTTGAGTTGGTGATGATTGTCCCTATAAATATTGAATGTTGTTTGACCACCCTTTTAGTCAAGTAAATCAGTCAATTCTTCCCATCATTTCTTATCTGGGATAGATAACTTAGTTACTCTCCTGTAAATTTTATCCATCTCTATATACTTAGTGAAAGTGTGTTTTACTAGAAATATATGCCTAATTTCATTTAGGATGAAAAAAAAAATACCTGAGTGCATTCAACACAACCCTTGGTGTTGCTAGACATCTTATGTTTGAAGTTGAAGCAGCATTGGTACCCACTTTTGTTAGCTTTTGAACATAATCCTCAATGGGCATTAATTTGTCATTATTCACAAGCATAGAGGGAAAGCCCTTGCTGTTCAAGGGTTATAACCTATGGAAAAACCTTTGAACTATAATACTCATACTCCTACACGTTTCCTCCAACTGAAGAATGAGGTTTTTCTTGGTGATGATCTTCTTCACATCTAGTGTAGCTATTTTCCTATCATTTATACCCCATTCTTCAAGCTCATATCTATCTTTAGAATTGAGGAACTTGATTATTTCAAAAGCAATTTGTAGCATGTACTCAAGTTCTTTGGAAATAGTTTCCACAGCTTCATGAGCTTTTTCCAACGGGCCTTTTTGATCAAATATTATCTTGATATAGGGCTAGATATCCTTGACTGCTTTAGTAGTTTCTTCCTATAGAATTTCCTTTGCCAAACCTAGCTTGTTTCCGAGGTAGGACTCTTTGATTTCCTTCTTCAAAACTTCAACCTGACTTTTTGTCCTTTACAAATCAGTCGCATGTGAACTGTTTGAAACTGCCTTCATATGTTTTAATTCCTTCAATTCACCCTGCAACTTCTTCATTTCAACTGTCTGAATGGACACATTTTAAACATCTTCTGGAAGTTGTTCAGATCCTTCTTGTGTACCTATAGTTCATGTTGTTCCTAAAGTAGAAACCCTGGTTATTGAGACTATTGGAAGAGGAACTGCATCCATGGGAATTTTGAGACTTCTTGACAACTTCTTCCTTCTCTTTAACTAATTTTTCCATTTTCTCCTCCATCTATTTTATTTGAAAATTCTATTCCATGATGAGCTTCATCATGTTAGATTTCTAAGTCTAGGTCTACTCAATCTCCTTGGTCATTGGATCCTCATAAGTTGACATCTTGAGATGATTTCTTAATGCTGAAAGCTCAACATTTTTCTTCTTAACAAGTTCTTCTACTGCATTTATGTTTGAGGGTTCATATCCCATCTTTAGCACTAGATCTTCCAAGGATTTGATCTTGGTGTCCTTTGCTAGTGAAGAAACCTTTTCTAATTTCATATGTGACTGTGTATTAACCAAGGTGGCCTGCAACTTTGACAAACTCATGGCAGTAGGAGTTAAAGTAGAAGAAACCATATGTCGAGTTTGTTTGTTCATCTCAATTTGATCAATTCGATTCACATCCTTTACATTAGACTCAAATTAGGATTTCTTCTGATAATGTGCATGAGTCTTGGGCTGTGGAATATGAGCTTGCAGGAAACCCATTTGCATTTTCCCTTTCTTAGAGTCAATGGCTGAAAGAGGTCTGGCTTGAGAGATGGAGAAATGTTTCCGGAATTGGGTGTAGGTGTTCAATTTCAACTCTTCATTCTTCTTTTTAATCTCATAGAAAACATGAAAAATGTCCTCCTCCTTGTCCTTCTAAATGCTTCTAGTGGTCTGAACTACCTGTTGTTCATGAGAAGTAGTGGAATGATTTGGGGAATGGATAGAATTTCTACCAGACTATGAATAAAGCACAGTCTCTCCAAATCAATCCAATTTTGTTTTTGAGATTCATGTGTTGCTCCAACAACCACAAAGATCCTTGGTCTCTTGTTCCTATGCACAATCTTAAAGCCCTAACTTGATGGTTTAGTTATAGGGAATGACTATTCTTCCCTTGCTCTTTTAGTTGTATTTTCCTGTGCAAGTGGATTTTACACATTTGATGTAGAAACTACTTGCTCTTCAACTTCTTGAAGGGTGTTCTCTTTCCATTCCATCTGTTTTTTGTACTACTCTATCTCAAATCTAGTTGTGTGGTGATGCAGTAAACCTATTTTCAACCTTGAGTTTACAAATCACCCCCATTGGGTCATAAGATCAAGTGAAACTGAGACCAAAATTCATTTCCTTTAGTATCTTCTCCGCTTCTTCTCCCACTACTCTGGTATTGTAGAGGAATGGACCAAACTGAGCTTTTAGCTCGAATTGAGTTTTCTTCTTTGCTGCCACAAAGTGTACTTCATCTGCATTTAACCTCTACCTAATATATTCCAGTGCAAATATTCTGATGGGGAGGTACTTGGGAAGTTTGTAGGGTGGAAGCTCACAGCCATAAACCCTGATTTCCATGTAGTTTTGGTAAAGATACCAATCTCCTGTTGTGGCTTGATCAACCAGCTGCAACACTTTCACAATTTCATCACTTATTCTTGGTACTAGAGTGTTGATCATAAGACTAATAGCTCGATGAATAAACACTTCTATGAACTGTTTATAGGTAAATTATTCTTTCTCCTTCATTCCCATTGTAGTCCAAAAGATCACTAATTGATGGTTGCCTTCCTCATCTAGCTTTTGTAAGGTGAATGGAAATTTGTCTCCCTAAAAATATATAAAAAGGTATACAAGTACTATCATACTTGAATACTTCTTCAGTGTTAAACTAGACAAATTGCTCATGTATGGCTTCAGCTAGGAATTGGCTAAAGTTATAGAGAACAGTGAGTTTGGAATCAATAGCAAAGATGGACAAGAAACCTAGGATAGCTTCATTGACATA
The DNA here is from genome assembly GCA_000404065.3 of Pinus taeda. NCBI lineage: Eukaryota > Viridiplantae > Streptophyta > Pinopsida > Pinales > Pinaceae > Pinus > Pinus taeda. The sequence continues at coordinate 6,899 of APFE031479320.1, forward strand.
TTGATCAGAATTGTAACCAAGAAGACAGGACAAAATAGTGGTGATTTGCTTGGTTCTATGAGGGAACATGGATGAATCATAGGGAGGGTTTCTTTTAGGCACAAGACTATCAATAACTAGGAAAAGTGCAAAAGTCTGGGATCTTTTAGTAAAATATCTTTTGATAAGTTTCTATCAGGCATTCATGAAAAAAATGATGGGTTGGTGTAATAGTTGGAGCTTGCAACATCTTTTCAATGGACTCAACATTGATGAAACATAGGATTTCTCCTATGGGTGAAATGGTTTCTCTTTGAATAGGATCATAGTACACATGGCATTTCCTAAAAAATTCAGGTGCTCTATGTATTTGAGGGAAAATGTAGTGGGGAAGGAGGAAGTCTCATAGTCCTATTTCATCTGTCTGATCAATTAATTGATCCTCCATTCAATAGTAAATTTCATATAAATCAAATTGAGAAGAAATATCAACGATTTTACAATCTCTGTCGACTAGGGGAGTGTGATGGAAGTCAACCTGCAGATGAATAAGAGGATTTGGGATTTCTACAATTTATTTTCCCTTAGGGGGCATCTTATCAAATGAATTGCAAACTATAAGTGATGGAAATGGAAAAAATTTGTCTGAAATTGAGTGATAAAAATAAAAAGAGTATGACTGAATAGAGACAAGTGGACTTGGATTTTGTCTTTCTTCTGAATAGGAAAACATAGTTGCTTAGGTGTCGGGCCATCTTTGAGCTGTAAGGAGGAAATCTTCGAGTGATCAATTTCGTTACAGAAATGCACTGTGTAACCATTTTCATGGAGGAATGCAGATTTTAATGGAAAAATTGGAGTGGAGCTATTGAATGAATGGTTATATTTGCATTAATTATCCAACGGGATTAATTAAAAGGTGCTTGGGACATAAATCTATGGGAGTTATGAATTGAATGAATAATGGATAAGCGGAGGTTGATTGGATCGAAGAAGGGACATGGAGCGGATGTGGATATTAACATGGAATGGTGGTAAATAGTCACATGTAAGCCGCATTTGAGAGTAGCTTGAGGTGGTAAGTTCTTTCGTGATTTTAAGTCTCGAAAGACTAAAATGAGGAAAACATGGTTTAAGAAGGAAGTTTTGGAAACTGCCCAATTCAGACCACCCCCCACCCCCCAACCCCCTTGTTGATAAAGTTCAGATGACGAAAGAGGGCCGAGGAGCGATGTGGACCATCAGATCTCAGGGGAGCATGCAGGATGTAAGGTAAGGTGAAAAGGTTTTAACATCTGAGAATCAAGTGATGGTGGGGCCACGATTTTGGTGGATGTGATAGGTTGGTGTTATGGTAAATGAATGAATGAAGTTAGGATATCGTAAAATACATGGGTACTTAGAATTCATAGTTAATTTAAAATGCGACATCGTATGCACACATTATCCAATGTTACAACTTAGGATAAAATCATTTCATGCTCCAATTATTTCTCATATTTCTAACTACCCTTTACACTCCTAACATTTTCATTTATTCATTCGAGTGAATTTAGGCTAGCAACTCAATATTTCCTTTTAATGAATAATCTAACTCTATCCTTTATTTCCTCCATTGGCTCAAATTAAACTGTTGAGCCAATTTTATTTGCTACCTATTGGCAAATAATTCAAATAAAATCCAATTATGATTAAACTATACAATTGGATTATATGAACTAGTGTGGCATTTAAACAATCTGAACACAATTTTATTTGCAAAACTAAACTATACTAAGAGTAGTGGCATTTGGACTTGCAACACTTTCAGAGTCTATTATTTTTTTCTTTTCTTTCTAACCTAACATTTTAGTTTTGCCTCCATTTTTTAGGGCATTTATTCTAACATTTTATTTGACATGGACTTATTCATCAAATATCCCTAACATTTTTTATTTAATAGTCTTTTTTTCGACATCCTAACTTAATTTTTTTAAATATATTTTAATCTATTGAATAATCAATACTAACTTACCAAAACCAAGAAAATGCTACAATAGGCATCACAACCTCTATCTCGTAGACCAACCTAAACGAAGTTTGTCCTGTTAATTTCTTACACGTCATCCTGTATGCCCATAGGATCGCTGGTATTCGCACATCCCAATCGTTCCTCTGTGTGTTGTAGACCTTTGTCAATGCATTTTCCATAATTTTATTAAATGCTTCCACCGTACCATTTTCTTAAGGATGATAGGCCTTACTCTTTTGTTGATAAACCTGAAATTCTTCGAGCATCACGACAATAGTTTCATTTACAAAGTGTGTATCCCTATCACTCATCAGTATATTAGGACACCGAAACCTTGTCAAGGCATACTCCAAAATGAACTTTGTGGCTGTAGAAGTGCTACAATCCTTCAGCGGTTGTGCTTATGCCCATCTTGTCAAATAATCGGTCATAGTAATAATGTACCATGCCCTCGTTTTTTCCCAGATGTTGAGGGACAAAGTTCCCTAGGGTTTTGGGTCAACACCCTAATAGAGTAGGGGTTATCTACAGTAAAAAAAAAAAACATTCCACACAGCCATGATACTTAAATACGAAAACTACGTGAAGAGGAGTACATTTGGGGGTCCTTCGTTCGGGTAGATCCAACCAGGGTCCAAACCCTCTTGGAGTTCCTTTCAATCCTTAGACTTGCAAAACAACCAATTCAAAGAAGCATAGAAATATATGGACCAGGTATCATATAGAAATAAGCTTCATAACATATTGAAAGGGAGTTAGTTACACAATTGAAACAGTAATTCCTACGTAAACCATAACATTAACATCATATGCATCAAGAAGATTGATTTCGAGAATAACACAAATGTTTATTTATTTCAGATAACTAAAACAAAGTACAAAATGATATCACCTGAATATTCCTCTCGCTGGCTCCAAGTGAAACCATCCTATGGATCTGTCCAATCCCAAGTCTTCAAAAGGCTCCTTCCATGACTCACACAAGGATATCTCAACTAGTGAAAAGACATCATAACTCAAGGAAACAAGGGTTTCCTGTAATGGGGGAAGTGATGGAAGCACAAGGATATTTAGACCTGATCAGGGATAACCTTAGTAGAGTGATTTTCTCTCTATTCTCTCCTCCTTAGGCCTTCCCATTGAAGCCTTGTTATACTTCTCCCAAAGTAGTTTTTTAGTTGGTAATTCATTGGGAATAGTTGGACCATGGGCACTAATAGGTGACCAACAGGTAAAACCTATGATCTTTGCCTTAAATTAAGGAGATTTAATTTTTTTAAGTGTTTTAAGACATATACGTGGGTTGGGTATACACATACCCATGTACACACGTGTTTAGCTTAGAGAAATGTTGCGTATAGGGAGTAAAAAACTGTTTTTTAAGTATTTGGACCAGGTCTCGAAGGAGGGGTTGCCCTAGGCCATAAGTGCAACATCACAAATATCAAGGGTGAGATTTGGAGCTATAAGAGATGCCCCCTAATATATGAGGTCAAAAGGGGTACATGATGTCCGAAATGTATTAAGTATGTACATGGAAAAGAAACCTATCAAAAACTAAGAAGGACTTCACTAGAATTTACCCTACCAAGCCACCCATGCTCAAAGAAAGAAACATTGTCTGAGGAGGGCATACCCATGCTTAAAGAAAGTAAAGCATGTCCACATATCAGGTACAAGTAGATCCACTAAGTATACAAGTATAGAAGACTGGAAAATACATAATGGATCATCTGATCACGATCGAACAAGTACATGTCTGAATATCACATATAAGAATGTCAATGATGCTAAAGGATGAATCTGATCACTAATATCAAAGGCTGATCCCAATAGTACCAAATGAACATGATGGAATAATATGAAACTACACAGCAAACTCGGGTGCCAACATATAGAATGTCACCATGAATTACTACAACATATAAGGTGGAATGGTGTCAACTAGTAGCAACAGCAGCAACTGTCAAGTGAACCAATGAATGCTGATGCAACTCAAGGTCTTCACCAACCACTATGGTACATTTCTACACAATGGGAATAGATGATCTGAAGTCTACCATGTGAGAAATCCTTTGATTACTGGTCATTGATGTATACCATTAACAAATGTGACACTACTCACCGATAATGATAATGAGAGTCAAGGTTCCCATTACAATCTAACAAGTGTGAATAGATGAGCTGGAGTTGAACACCTGTAAGAATCTATCAATCAGGAGACAATGATGGTTTCCCACTATCGATAGTGAAGTATCTACCACTAATGACTGAAAACCCCAAGGTACTACCAAATGGACTCTAGACCTTTTCCCCAGAGCAATGAATCATAGTTGATGGGGAAAGATACACTAGAAGGAAGGCATTAAGGCATCCTTCGTCAATCTAGTGTGAGTGTAACCCACAGGCCAATAATGTGGAAGGAATCAGATGAAAAAAGATGTAGTAACCCAACCAAAGCATGTTTCTGGCATACACAAGATGTGGCTAGTGCACAATAGAAACCCTCTGAACCAACCAATAATGAACGCTGACACGGAGGCGACGTATCCACCAATAGGGTCAAATGGAAACCAAGGTACTGCATGAATCCCAATGTGTGATAGTGTAAGCTAATGTTGAGCACAAGGGAAACCACTCAGTCAAAGACCCATGATACTGATCGATATTGAGCACAAGGTGACCTATCAATAATGAAAATAGGGCTAGGGTGTGGCTCTAGGCCTGTCCTCTGAGCAAGATGTCATTGCCGATAAGGACAATACTTGCTAGCAAGAATTCAATGGAGACCTTCTCAAACCAGCACGAAGTAAAGGACCAATATAACTGATGTGATGATAGACAAGATACTGACAAAAAGGGATGGTTGATTGAAAAATGAGTTAAGAGACACTGTAGAGAGGTTGACTCAAGCTAACATCCCTTGAACAAAAGCACGACTCAATGATGACTATGTGGCAGCATATGCTGACTCCATATAAGTTCGTCATGCAGGAGGCACAGATGAACTCTCCATATGATTGGAAGAGATAACCAATCGGGGGAGAATCGACTCAATAATAAGGTTAAGGCATACCTAAGTCACACTAAATCTTGCCCAAATGCAGGAGAATTTGTTTAGAGTGGTTTGTTCAAGGGCGACATGACTGACTCTAGCTGCCAACAATAAGTGGAAATATTGTCCCGTTCCTTCATTTTTTTGGAATATATAATTTTTTCTTTTCTTTTCTTTAAGCTAGAAAAAGAATAAAAGAATGCTATAGTACAGTGGAAAGAACAAGTGTCAATGAAACAAATGATCTAGTTCCTTGGATTGGAACAATCCTATGCTCAATGTAGGGAGGTGAAAACTGGTCAAAGGCACTCAAAGATATGTTCCTTCCATAGGTCAAAGTGTGTCAAGTTGCAGAAGTCAAGGGGATGCAAGTTTGATTTTGCAGACGTCATGGTCAAAAGTTGGCTTAAACACAAGTCCAAGTGAAGCCGGCTCAAGGCCAAAAGGTGCAAATGGTCAAAATGAAATGCAGTAGTACAACTCAACATGAAGGAGCCTCTAGGTTATAAGGCTAGAAAAAAGTGAAGAAGCAAATAGGAATGGGCCTTCATCGCATAAGTCATGGCGGGACTACAGAGGAATCCTGAGGCTACTCAAATCGAAGCAGCATGGGCAACAAATGTCGGTGAGATGCTAACTACGATGCCCATGAAAAGGATGGCTCTACCATCGTGGCATGATTTTAAAATCGGCGAGAGAAGACAATTTACAAACCATAACACGATGGGATCGACCCTATGGCAAGTGTATCGACAAATGGACTCTAGTATGCATAATGGAATGAAAAAATGGCTTTCCTAACCTTTATGCCAGTAAGAAAACGGTACCTACCATGATGGGTCAGTAGTCATGGAACTGACTCGAAATTGTCAAAAAAGCATCTAAAATGTCCTGAAAATCAAACCATTCTCGACATTCCAAGCTCCCAATTTAAAAGTTACATGAGACAAAACAAAATCAAATTTTGAAACATTTTGACATTTTCAAAGCTTATAAAATAGCTTTTTGACTCACCATTATTACCATTTGAGTTGAGAGCACAAGGAGTGGAGAAAAAGAAGCAAGCTTTGCCATTCACTGAAATCAACCATTCAAATCTTCCTAAAATCACTAGGTAACCCTTAAACTTATCTTGCATTCATTTGTGATTGGTTTTAAAAAATTTAATTCAAGTTTTACTGTTGAATTTATGTCAAAAAAAATTTCACGGCGTATGTGGATTGGCTATATGCAACCTACGTATATGTAGGCTCTAGATGCCACTGTGTATGAAACAAACCCGCGTATACGCCGTTAAAACTTCAAAACAAAAAACTAACAGTCCAAACTTGTTTTTTCTTTAGGATGCTAGTCACTTGGAGGGAAAGAGAGCATGCCATAGTGGATGATGAGGTTATGAACAATCCACAAGCCTTGGATGCCTTAAGAGGATGTGGTATGCTAAAGTTCTTCAAAATGCCAAATATGAAGGCAAACACTTACTTGCTCGAAATTCTCATTCACTACTGTAGCATCAAGGATGACTCATTCATGATTGACCAAATGGCACTGAAGATAGAATTGAGATTATTTATTTCATCACAGGCCTTTCTCGAAGAGGAGAGGTAGTACATTCCACGGGCATATCATGAGGTAGCCTCTCTATCAAGGACTATGTGCATATATATTGCCCAGGTCATCCTGAAAAGATTGGAAGCCAAATTCCAATCAAGCATGTGGAGAGATTATCATTGAGGATCATTGTGTACACTATAGCCAGAGTGAATGGTTCAACTTCCTTACACCAAGCTTCATGGCTTGCCATGAGCTTGGTAGTAAACTGTCTCACCACGGTATTTGATTGATGTACTCCTCTTCTCACCAACTTGAAGAGCCAACTAACATGTATAAAAAAGGACCATACCAAAAACTTTGGGAATGGAACAATTTTGTGCTCTTTCTTTTTTGAGAAGGTCCCAGCACTCTGCACTAGAGTATCAATTTCGATCAATAGCCCATGAGGTCCATGGATGGGCAAGTGGGCTGATCTGATGAAACGACTAGGAGGTGGGGACGTACCACATACTGCTTTTGATGATGACTTCTTCTCCTAGTGGGAGAAGCAGATCATTGCAATGGATGATTGCCCCTATGTTGGCTTGGCATTCCGAGGAGATCTTGATCTAGCTTTACCACCAACCACAACATGGGGAAATATAGGTAACAAATGTTTTTGATTTTATGATTTTTATGATTTTTCAAATATAAAAATAAACTTGAAAAATATTTTTGATATGATTCAAATGACTAATATGATGATCATGTTCCAGATATTGGGCCAGTACAACTATATGGATTCCCATGGCATGGACGTTGTGGCCGAGGCACCAAAGAGGTTGTTGCTGATACAGAGTGACTCTTACACACAGTTCAGTGGCACTTGGTGAGATTAACTCACTGAGTACTGATGGAGGCTATAGAGGATATCCATATAGACATGTAGCATCACATGGTTGGAATGCCATGAGACTGGGTTCAGACTCTTAGGTGTGTGGCTAAAGCAATAGTCACATACTTGGTCGCTCATCTTGAGCCAGGGAATTAGATGTACCGAACATAATTATGGGCATTTGAGTCCCAATTTTTGTATATTATTTTGGACACAATTATGTACACTCGAGATGTTTTATGATATACATATATACAGTTTCAAATTTTTGATGCTTGATTTTATTGTGATGAATGAATGATGTGCTAGTCTAAAGCTTGATTAGTGATAGAATCTACTAACCAATTATGAGATCTTGGAATGTGAAAATAATTAATGTAAGTAAATGATCTTTGCAACAACCTCACCCTTAAATATTGGCAATATAAACATGGATCCCTTACTTGATAAATGTTATTCAATTGTGACACTATCAGTTGTGAATCAAGATAAATTACCAACAAATCGATTCATAAGAAATAGCGTTGGATAGTAAATTAATGATGGCAGTATACTCAGCCATATTATTTGATGTGGGACCAATGCATACTCCCCTTGACACCATCAACTGACCAGTTGGATAGTAAATCACCCAAGCTGTGGAAGTGACGTTCTAAGTGTGCCGAATAGCACCATCAGTGAATCCAAAATAGACCAAGTCATCCATCAACACATGTCACAGTAGACCAAAAAGTGTTGATATCAAAAAACTCCCGATACGATATGTACAAAAATACAAAATGTACAAAGAAGCCATTGCCTAGCTACTACTTAAGCAAAGTACTTCTTAAGGTAGAGACCGTTTCGGGGCTTTGCCAACTTGTTTCCTCCAAAATCGACTAACTCATACGCCCCTTTTTCTAAAAATTGTTTAATTATAAAGGGACCGTACCACATAGGCTTGAACTTGCCTACCCCAAGGTGTCCTTATCTTGGTCATAGACCATGACAAGGTCACCTTCAGAAAAGACTTAAGGATGGACAACTTTATCGTACTGAGTCTTAACCCTTTTCTTCTAAGCCTCATTGACTGTGGCAACATCTCAGCACTGCTCATCAAGATGTTCCAAATGAAGGAGATGCTCTTCGAGACCAGATGTCTCTAGAAGAGGCTGAACAACTAGCTTAAGAGATGGAATTTCACATTCAAAAGGGAAGATAGATTCCAGCCCATAAACTAACTAAAAAGGTATAAAACCTGTGGCAGTCTTTAATAATGTTCGGTATGCCCAATGAGCTGGATACAACATAAGATGCTAAGTGGACCAATTTTTGTTTATCATCCTTTGTAGGATCATCTTAAGGGTTTTGTTCATAGCCTTGACTTGTCCATTGGCCTGAGGATAATATGGAGACAAATGCTCTTGTCGAAAATCCAATTCAAGAGCCAACTTAGACGTTAGTTGGTTCTAGAAATGACTACCATGGTCAGTGACAATCTCTCTCGGGATATCAAACCTTGAGATCTGGTTGAAAAGCAATAATGGCACTATTTCACTATCATTTTTATAAGTGGGCATGGCCTTAGCCCACTTCGTGAAGTAGTCTACGGCCACTATAATGTACTTTTGATTTGTTGTTGAAGGTAGATTACAAGTAGTAAAATCAATACCCCACTTAGTAAAAGGACCGACAATGACAACAGGGAAAAGAGGAGTTGGATGTGCGTGCATATTTCGACTATAAACTTGACAAGGGTGATAGCATTTGACCGCTCCAACGCAATATTTTAAGAGCGAAGGCCTTAGGTAGCAAGCACGCAGGATACACTGGGCTATAGCAAGCCCTGAAAGATGACCACCACAAGCTCCACTATGGCAATCATTGAGCACTGAATCTACTTCCAGTAATGTTAAACAATGCCTAAGGATTGAATCAACCCCTCAGCAATATAATGTATCACCAATGATGACATATTTCTTAGCCAGGTGACGTAATTTTCGGTGTTCATCCTTAGAGAAAGTAGAGGGAAACTTTGAAGTCTGGAGATAGACAATGATATCTCCATACTAGGGGTCAAGTGAAGTGATGAGGAATAGATGTTCATCAGGAAAACTTTCCTCATAAACAGTATCCTCTCCACAAGGCAGCACGAAAATTAACTCCGCAAAAACCATAGATTTCTTAGAATTGGTGGACAAGAACTTGAGATTGAATTCTTGTAAAATGATGATCCATTGATTGTATTTGCCCCCAATCACTCACCCATTGAGGACAAATTGGAATGGATTGAATTCCGCTAAGAAAAAATTCTTGCATAGCAAGATATAATGGTGGAGCCATTAGACAGCATGGACAGCTTCCAAAGGCAACTTCTCAATAGGAAAATAGTGAAGTTTAGGACCTACCAAGCCTTTTCTCAAGTAATAAATCACATGCTCCATGAGAGCGTCTTCTTCGTGAATGAGAACCATACCTATGGTTGATTTTGCATTGGCAAGATATAAAAGGAAATCCCTACCATAATCCGGTGGACTCAAAAGCGGGGCAGAGACGAATGCCTTTTTCAAGGCATCAAACAACCCCTGTGCAAAGTTGTCCCATACAAATGGAACTCCTTTCTCTATAAAACACATAAACCCTTTAGTGTTCTCGATATAATTCACTATAAACCTTCTTAAGAAATTAGCCTTCCCTTGAAGACTTTGAAGTTGTTGAATTGACGACAAGGGAGGCAACCGAATTATTGCCTCTACCTTGAAAGAATCAACTCGAATCCCTTCAATTGACACAATGAACCCTAATAACCGACCTGATGTAACTGAAAAAATGCATTTATTTGGATTCAGCCGGATCTTATAAAATCGACATCACTCAAAAACCAATCAAAGGTGACTAGGATGATCAATTCTCTTTCGAGAACAAGCAGCTAAATTGTCCAAGTATGCTTCGATGATATGTTTGATGTCATGGAAAGCATATGACATGGCTCACTGGAAGGTAGCTCCAGCATTTTTAAGACTAAAATGCATTTTTTGTATGCAAAGGTACCCTAGGGACATTATGTTGATCTTCAGGATGGATAGAGATCTGATTATAACCGGAAAAACCATCCATGAAGGAGAAATTCTTGTTTCCCGCACATTCATCAATAATTTGATCAATAAATGGCGTGGGATAATTATCTTTGGGACAAGCTTTGTTTAGGTCTCTAAATTCAATGCATGCTCATATTGTTCCTTGCTTTTTATCTACAGGGACTGGATTAGAAACCCAATCCATAAGAGGAACAAGGTATATAAAACCTGCCTTTAGGAGCTTCTCTACTTCAGCTTTAATAGCTGTTTCTTTCCTAGGATTAACTGGCCAAAGCTTCTCACGAATTGACTTAGCATTTTCATATGTCTTGATCTCATGTTGAACTATGGATGGATCAATGCCAGGCATTTCTTCATAATACCAAGTGAATACATCTCAAAACTCTGTAAAAAGGTCGATGTAAATTTGAATTTCTTTAGGGGAACATTCGGCTCTGATGAAGAGATTCTCGATCACGTTAGGGTTCCTAGAGATGTTTATAGATATCATTTTTGAAATCACTAACATATTACCTTCGGCATGAAAGTGTGTTGGAGCCAAAGGATTTGATACCGTACAAACATCACTAGTAAATAGCTCAGAGAACCTAGATTCTACTTCCTGCAACGGAGGAAGAAAATATGAACGATGGTGTAAGACTTCCCAAGGTCAATATACACCCATCATCACTTCTAGGATTGTTTCCTTGGATGCTAAAACCATATCAAAGTAGTCCATAGTGGAGGCAGAATCAAGGGTCCAAGCTGGGCCCACATCACCATCTAACTCCTCCTCAGAGAAAGGAGTAGAATGGTTGTCTAGAGAGTTGACTATAGACTGATATCTAAGCTCTGCTGCAGACATAGGAAATGCCATTCCACCAACTTGTCCTTCATCTAATGTGGTCGTAGGTGAAGGTAAGTTCCAAGGGTCTAAAAAATAAGGAGTTCGAAAGAACTCTTCCTGTGAAGACTCCTTGGATGATGAAACGACATTAATTCTAGCGATAGGAGAGGGAAAATCAAATGTACCCATAAGCGAGGAATACATCCCAACTCCCAGATTCTCAGTAGGCAAACGAGAGTTATCCACTAAGGGAATAGTAGAGTTTGAAGTTCCTCGAGGATCAACTGGAGAATAATACAATTGATCAATCTTAACAATTTTCCCCTCATGAGGAAAGAACATGACACGAAACAGAGTGGAAGCAATGACATCCATTTCATATACCAAGTTCCTTCCTAAGAGGATATTGTAATCTAGGTTAGCATCAATGACTTCTACTTCGATATTAACAACCTTCCTCCAACAGATATAGGAAAGGCGAGGATAATCCCATGCGACCTATGAGAATTCCCATCAAATGCTGTCAGGAGGGTTGGTGAAGGAACAACGAAGGCGATCCAATGGCCTTCCAACATGACATCGACATGATGCATGTGGAAGCTCCTTCATCAATAACGGTTCAAAAAATGTTAATTTTCCAGTAAGTAGACTTTATTTGAAAAGCCATATGATGAGGGAGTTGCTTTTTGACATAAAGCATGTTGAAAGTGAGCACTTAAGAATTATTTGGATCAACTACCCCTATCACCGAAACAAAAGCACTTTTTTGAGCTGGACATGACTGGAGAACCTCTAAAGCGGACATAGCACATGGACTCTAAGCTAGATCCTCAATCATGGAGTAATTCTAGGTGACCCTAGCATTAGGATTGATAGTCGCATGTTTAGTAGAACCTTTTTGTATCCGAGATATAGTCTCGATAAAGGGTCGCGCAATATGAAGGTCGGTAGTTTTAGGAGCAAATTTGTCCTTGGATGTTTTAGTTTCACTATAATCACGTGACCGAGTGGCCAGATGGATGTTAGAACCCATCATGAAACATTTGATGACTTATCCCCTTCCTGGTTTCCCCCTGTAGAGGTAATAGGATTTGAGTTTGGGCCAGCAAGCATCTGTTGCCTTGGGGAAAAGGGTTAGTTAACACATATTGAGAGCTATAAGTCCCATGATACCCTAACAAGTGCTGGGTATCTTGAATTTTTGGGCAGAGATGAGTTAAATGGTCTCCACTGCATAGCTTGCATGGAAACTTGAATTTCCTTCTAGACTCATTTCCACCCCCACTAGCAATATTTCTAGGTTTATTTGCATCAGCCTTCCCATCTTGACTCTTTTTCTTACCTCGTCCTTTCTTCTTCTCATTGGGATTTTCATTTTCTTTAGGGTTGGAATATTGGACAACATTAATGGAAGAGGGTTGAGAAGGCGAAGGGTTAGACAATGTGACATGATTGGTAGGAGCAGTTTCTAAAGGCAACTGCTACAATTGGCTCAATAGATTCACCGCATTGGTGTCTATGGATCCTATGATACCATCTACATGGGGACCTAGCTTCAACTTGGCTATATCAACCTTAGTCCTAGGAGCATCATGCAGTATTTTATGTAGAATCCTAGACTGAGAGTAAATCAATTGTAACTGCTGGGCCCTAAAAATAGCTTGCTCTTCAGAATAGACTGGACAGAGAGACATCCTTGGTAATCATAGGTTGTAATGATTTCAATAACCATTCAAGACAATATTCATGCGGAATTTCAGCTTTAATGAACCTCTTTCTCTATCTCCATTCTTGAATATGATCAGAAATGTGAGTTGCCGCATCCCAACAGAATTTGGCTAAAAGTTCAGTTCTAGCATCATAACAGATGGGCAACTGAAAATGGTTTAGAAAAATGTTACCCAAATCAGCAAAAGATGTAAAGCTATCCCCTGGCAACTCTATATACCACTTGGCCGCATTGCCAGTTAAGGTGCGTTGAGAAAGTCTCAACCTAACTGAGTCATCGATGAGGGAGTTTGATGAGCACCACAAATGGAATGTGGTTACATGGTCACCCAACTCTTCACCACCATTCCCCTCGAAATTTGGAATTTCTGAAGGGAGTTTGGTTGGGACTTGAGGCCAGGTTGGATTGTATCTGATTGGATCATTTGTTAGTTTCATGAGATCTGGAAAATTCAACGTTGCTAGAAAAGAAAGCCTAGGAGGATGTTAAGGATTCCACCCAGATTGGGCAGAGTTCCCAAAGTTGTGAAAAGATTGGCCTGGATTTTGAAAGGCACCAGGCTTCCCAAAGTAACTAGCAGAACCCGCTGAACCAAAAGGTGATCCTTGTGGTCCAGCAAAACTGAGAGTTTGACCAACTCCAGCCGAAACACCTCCAAAACCAGCGAAGTTCCCTCCTAAAGCATTATAAGGAGTTAATAACCCTTGGTAAGGATTCCAAGAAATAGCTAAAGGAGGAAGACTTCGAAACAAACTAACTGTGGAGTACGGTGTATTCCCTTGTTGGCCAAAAAATAGATTCCTAGTTCCTATGCCACTAACCGTAGGGTTAGTCCAACCTTGAAAGGGAATACTACCTTGACCTATAGAAGAAAAAGGCATAGATCCTATTATCATGTTGGAATGTGGTATATGATCACTTCCAAAAGGAAAACCCTGAAATGAAGCTGATCCACTCGTCATGGATGTCGAGGCATTGAATGGAACTAATGGAATACCCTGTGACTGGGTACCAAATGGGAAGAATCTAGAATTGGATGCATGCACTTGGGAACTTCCACTCATTGACAGAATGTTAGTAGACCGAAACAAAGATGTGCTAGCAGTAGACCCAAATAAAGATGTAGAAGGGATGGAAATGGTTCCTCCCCCTTGTACTGATATAGGAGTCTACGGGCTTGTAGCAATTGTGGTGGATGCCATGCTCCCAGCAGTGGTAATCGAAGGAATGTGTGTGACGTGACCTAGACTTGAAGGTCTATGCATCAGATTCCCAATGTATACTACTATGTCCAGATGATCAGAAGGTAGAGGAGAATTCAGAGCTGCTAATGGCTCTGACAGTTCTTCTACCTCAATGTTATCTTCCAACTAGAAGAGTACTCGAGAGAGAACTAGAGTGTTCCTCTCTGGCACTGTGGTAGTACCAGGCCTGTCTTCTACACGAATGCCACCAAGTAGAGGATCAATCCCTAATGCGTTGGCTACCACTGGGTGAAATCCACTGGCAGTATTGCCTCTGCGCCTTCTAGGAGAAGGCTCTAAACTTGGTGGTGAAAGACCACAAGGTCTTCGAGACCGTCCAAGCGATCGGTTAGCCACTTTGAATTTTTATTAAGATCTAATTAAAGACTTAAGAAAAGATGAAAGCTAGGCCAACTAAGAGCACAGAGCACACACTAAAACAAAGTCCCTAAAAGATATCACCCAATCAAACATCTTTCAAGTACTTCCACTACGGGTGATGAGGACCGAACACCAAAATACAAGAAAGTGAAGTAGGGGCTTTCGAAGATAGTCTGGGATAATGATCGCCCATGCCTACTAGCAAAGGTATCAAAGGAAGTTATGCTGACCTCCAAACAACAGCCTATGCCAGTGCAAGCCCCCAAGCTTCGCCGTTGTAGATCTAACCCAAGAATATTATAAATCTGATATGAAAAGATAAGATAATGCAAATAAACCTAGAAAGATATAGAAATGATTCTTTATTATCCAACCCTTAAGGTAGGGAAACACCATAAATTCACTTTTTAAGGAAGGAGAACACTCCACAACCCATTCATACAAGAATACTTCTCTTC